>JBBPBX010000027.1:30353-93905 GCA_038048925.1 Garcialebias charrua | reverse complement strand
ATATTTTTATGAGATACATGTGTTTGTTATGTATTTATTTTTATAAAATGAATGAATGAATTAATTAATTTTTAAAAAATGCTGTCAAGTAAAAAAAACTAAATATTTTACTATTTTACTTTTGGTTGACATTAAATCAAATTTCACAAGTCTTTGTTCACAAACTTATGTCTAAAATGTTTGTTTTTATTAATTAATTAATTTTTCTTTTATCAGCTTCTCCCTTCTCCAGGGGTCATCACAGCGAACTAACTCGCACAAAGACTTGGCGATTGTTTTTACTCCGGATGACCTTCTTGACGCAACCACAGACCACTGAGCTACCACATCCCTCTGTGTGGAGCAGAGAGCCGCCATCCAGGGATCATGGGGAGCAGATGGTGCCCTTGCTCAAGGGCACAGAGTGGGACAAACGAGGGTAGAGGCAGGTGTGGGCGCTTCATCTATCCCACCCACATTTTAATGTCGTTGGTCCGGGGTGTCGTACCAGCAACCTTCACAGGCTCACGTTCTCTAACCTCTGCACCACCACTCCCCATTTTATTTTAACAAACTTAAACTAAACGTTTTTTTATTTTATTTTTATGGATGAATGAAATCCTGGAAGAAACTTCTGACAGATCTGACAGAAATAAACTTCATTCAAAGCCTTCACCAATCGGAAAGAAACAATCGTTTGTGTTGGCGTTTGCAGATGATGTGATGTTTTATATGACAAGCAGGCAGCAGCAGCAGAGGCCATTTTTTAATTTACTGTATTTTTCGGACTATAAGGCACACTTAAAATACTGTTCTTTGATTTTCACAAAAATAAACAGTCAGCCTTATAATCAGGTGCGCCTTATATAGTAATGCTGGTTGTGTTTACTGACCTCGAACTGATTTTATGTGGTTATTGTGAATAAAGTTTGACTTATCTGGCTGTTTTGTTTCACTTAATGTGCCTTATAATCCGAAAAATACGATATATATACAAAGTATTTGTATCTTTGATGCTGATGATCAACTCAAATGAGGCTTTAGAACAAGAGAAGAAATAAAGGGATGAATATGTACAGGAGAGGGCTCAGCTCAAAAATTAACTGTTAATGGTCATAAAACACAACACACTCTCCAAAACCTCAGAGATTAAAGAGAAAACGAACAATTAAGACAAAAGTCGAGCGAGAGACAGAGCATTAAAAATCTCTACAACACAAAGACTCGACAAAGTGAAAAATAAAACTGAAAAACAAAAGAAACGTTCAACATTTCCCACAAATGGAAATAAAGACAACATTTAGATGTCACGTCTTCAATTTTCAGCTGCTTCTATGTGTTTTTCTTAGACTGATGAAGACGAGCTGCAATGAAGACGAGCTGAGGATGATTCAGCTTCCTCTCACCTCCGTCTCTCTAAGAACAAAAGCTGTGAGAGCGAGACGCCAAAGGTTTTCATCTGAACTCATCTTCCTCCTTTCAGAGTTGCAGCTGCGGCTTTTCTGCTGCAGAACCACAAGGTGATGATGATGAAGATCAAGAGCTCCTCTTCCTCGTATTTTTTTCCTTGGAAAGACACGACGGAGACGAGAAGCAGGAGAAAAGAGAGAAGTGGGAGGTGAAGAGGATGGAATGATAGAGGAAGAGGAGAAGTTAAAACCTGAAAAGTGAAGAAGATTGAAGAATATGTTTCATTGCCGACAGAAAAAAACGGAAATATTCTGAGTTAAACTCATTGAACGGACGAGTTTCATCCAGTTTGAGTCTCCAGAGGCTTCAGCTCAGATGTTTTCACACAAACACAAAAAATATAAAAGGATTCAAACATCTTCTCTCCTAAAACCAAAGCTCTGCTAAAGTTTGACAGCTGCTCCAACAGAGAAGATTAACTATTTATTCTGTGTGAAAGACAAAGATACATTAACTGTTTGCTGAAAACCCAGAGTTCTTCTGTGTTCCAGCACAGGAACATGGACCACCAGGGAAGATGGACCACCAGAGGAACATGGACCACCAGGGGAAGATGGACCACCAGAGGAATATGGACCACCAGGGAATATGGACCACCAGAGGAACATGGACCACCAGGGAAGATGGACCACCAGAGGAATATGGACCATCAGGGGAAGATGGACCACCAGAAAAACATGGACCACCAGGGGAACATGGACCTCTAGGGGAACAACATGGACCTCCAGAGGAACATGGACCACCAGTGGAACATGGACCACCAGGGGAAGATGGACCACCAGGGGAAGATGGACCACCAGAGTAATATGGACCACCAGGGAAGATGGACCACCAGAGGAACATGGACCACCAGGGAAGATGGACCACCAGAGGAATATGGACCATCAGGGGAAGATGGACCACCAGAAAAACATGGACCACCAGGGGAACATGGACCTCTAGGGGAACAACATGGACCTCCAGAGGAACATGGACCACCAGTGGAACATGGACCACCAGGGGAAGATGGACCACCAGAGTAATATGGACCACCAGGGGAAGATGGACCACCAGAGGAATATGGACCATCAGGGGAAGATGGACCACCAGAAAAACATGGACCACCAGGGGATCATGGACCTCTAGGGGAACAACATGGACCTCCAGAGGAACATGGAACTCCACGAACGTGAATCTCCAGAGGAACATAGACCACCAGAGGAACATAGACCTCTAGGGGAACATGGGCCTCCAGAGGAACATGAACCACCAGGGGAACATGGACCACCAAGGGAACATGGACCACCAGAAGTGCTTTGACCAGGGGGAACATGGACCTCCAGGGCAACATGGACCACAAAGGAACAAGGACCACCAGAGAAACGTAGACCTTCAGAAGGATATGGACAAGCAGAGGAACGTGGACTAGTAGAAGAACATGTATTACAAGAAGAACATGGACCACCAGAGGAACATGGACCAACAGAGGAACATGGACTAACACAGGAACGTGGACCTCCTGTGGAATGTGGACATTCAAAGGAACCTGAACCTCCAGAGAAACGTGGATCTCCAGAAGAATATGAACCAGCAGAGGAACATGGACCTCCCAAAGGTACATGGGCTACCAGAACAAAGACCCCAAAAGGATCAGGGACCACCGTTTGAAATCCGTGTTCCAGAAATGTAGAATCCATATGACCTTATCAGTTACTAGTGACAATAAAGAAAATCTTGACCTCCAATGAAAACCGAAGAGTTGAAACCAAACCAGGGACCTCAGGTACTTAGACTTCCTCCTGAAACATGATGTAGGCCTCAACTGAGAAAACAACATGGACACAAAACCGTCCAGATGCACGAAACTGTGCATACACGGAATGTGGACCTGAGCACAGAGGACAAGACTTCCTCCAGTTACAGATACAACCAGATCCAAACATGTCCTGAAGGTGTGGCTGTCCTCTCGGAACCATCACAGATCATGTCCACATGCAGAAAGAGTAGGACCATACGTCCTGCGAGAAACACTCTAACTCGTGGCAACATTTGACACTGTCCTTTGGGTCAATGGGCAATTCCACCCCACAAAGGCATGGCTCAGATCAGGGTGGACTGGCACAGACCTGAATGGTCTGCCTACTCCCTGAAGCTATAGGAACCTCAGTCACCTGGCTATAGGTCCACCAGGACTGTCCTTGGAAACATAAGCATGAGGAATCAGTGTTGGTGTTTGTTGGATTGTTCTTGGAAGCTTCTCCTTCATCCAGTGGATGGTGAGAGTCAAACAGAGGGTACTGGTCTGTGTGGGTTGGTTTCCTGTAGACGTCAATGTAAAGACTGTCCTCTCTTTCAGTGGGTTCAGACAGTTCTGTTGGGGCGGCTGTGGCTGAATGTTTTTTCATTCAGCCTTTATTTATATGGTAAATGCTAAATGGGGCTTACTTAAATAGCGCTTTCCAGCCCCCTACGAGGGGCCCCAAAGCGCTTCACAGTACCAGCCATCCACCCATTCATACACATATTCATACACCGGTAGCGGTAGGCTGCCATGCAAGGCGCCAGCCAGTCCTACCGGGCTACAGTATATGTCTCATTGAGCCACGAGGACTCATTTACCAGAGGGACCTGTTCAAGCAGGCTGGTTAGTTAGAGCAGTTGTCCCCAATGCAAGAGTTGGGGGTTTGATTCCACCAGCAGTCACATGCTGAAGTGTCCCTGGGCAAGACGCTGAACTCCTCATTGCCTCCGATGTGTGTCCCATCGGTGCATGAATGTGATAAAGCTCTGATTATTATTTGCATCTAGTAGAGTGCTGTATGAACGGGTAAATGAGGCACAGATTGTGTTGTAAAGAGCTTTGAGTGTCTTGATAAGATAGAAAGATTCTATCAAAGTACAGTCCATTCATGTTTCAGCAGGTTTTGTGGTGAAAACAATACAGTTTTAGGCGTAAGACTCCCTTTGTTCTTGAGGCTCAGCGAAGAATCAGAATCTCTCAGAAACTTCTGCAGCAAGTTCACAGCTATTATAATAATACCTGTCCTGTCCATCTATCACACATACAAAGTATGTCCTGCAGGTGTCCTACAGATGTCCTAATGTCTTTCCACAAGTATCGTACAAATGTCCTACAGGTGTCTCAGAGTCCTACAAGTGTCTCAGAGTATCTTACAAGTGTCCTACAGGTGTCTCAGAGTATCTTACAAGTGTCCTACAGTTTGTATTACATTACTGCCTATAGTCATACTACTGTTTACATTCACTGTTTACATTTATTAATACTGTTTACATTTATTACTACTGTTTACATTTATTACTACTGTTTACATTTACACTACTTTTATATCTACACTACTGCTGATACATATACAGTATTCTCTGACTAGCCTTATTTAAGGATGCCCAATGTGCCTTATGTGCCTTACTGCATATGCCACTTTGCCTATATACCAACATCAACTACCTCATACATATACTGTGTACATTAACCCTCTGGGGTCTAAGCCCTCATATTTGAGGGCATGACATCATGTCTATAAATAGTCTCTTTAAACAAAGCATGCTGCATGTGAAGTGTTCCATTCAAGTCTGTTGGACAGCAGACACTCCAATCTTTATAAAGTAGTGTTTTTATATTGATTTTGTTGTGTATTTACTTCAAAATACAACCAGAAATGTGACAGATGATTGCTGTTATATGATTGCACCCATGTTACTCGCGCGACGCGCAATCAGTTGATTTTTTATTACCAAAAAGTCAATGAATTCAAAATGAAATTCAAATTTCGGAGTTTCCCTGAACACACCACATTGTGAAGCAACCAATCAGAACCGTTTTTCCTCCATGTTGTGTCCTGAACACAGAAACACAGCAGCAGTAGTTTTGGTGAAGAAAGGGGGGGTGGAGATCAGGCACTGATTTTATGAGTATTTAGTGTGTCTGCAGAGTTTTGTAGTCGTTCTTGGTCTGTTTTTATAATGAAAGGGTGAAAAAAACACAGAGAATTTGTGATGAAGATACTGTTTTGACACATAGTGTAAATACTGGTAAAAAAAACGCATGGAAATTGCCCACTTTATGATGTGAAAAATATGTATTCTAATTCGTTTTTTACTAAGTTTGTACACAAGTTCTTAAAAGTTACCAATGAAATTTTCATTTTAGGCTGTCAAAATGGTTCGTTAAATATTTTTGTGAGTTTCATAGTAAACATATCAATATTTTACTAACACGGATTTCATTTTTTATGTTATTTTTTGCTCCAATGTGATCATGCATTTTGTCAAAATGAAACAAAGACTGTAAAATCATGAAGATGAGGTTGTCCTGAAAACAATAATACCAAACAAGGCCTAGTAAATAGTTTTTATGATGGAAATATAAGGCTAAATTAAAATTTATACCACAACGGACATTTAGACCTCAGACCCCAGAGGGTTAACTCATATGCTGCTTTGCCACTCTTTGCAAATGTCAATACTAGAACTTTCAGTTTATTTTATAAATATACTTTTTATACTTTTTATACTACTATGCAAAAACTCAGGACAGTATTACACTTTTATTATTTCATTTTATGCTTATGTTCATTAAATGTTTAGTGTTTTAGTGTTGGTGTAAATTTTCATACTTTTATACTACTATGCAAAAACTCAGGACAGTGTTACACTTTTACTATTTTATGCTTATGTTTATTAAATGTTTCAGTGTTTTAGTGTTTAAATGGTTACTGTTGCACCGAGGGACTGAGAGAAACACAATTTCAATCCTGTGTATGTCCTGTACATATTGCAGTTCTGACTATAAAGTTTACTTTGACTTTGACTTTACAGGTGTCTCAGAGTATCTTACAAGTGTCTTACAGGTGTCTCAGAGTCATCTTACAAGTGTCCTACAGGTGTCTCAGAGTCATCTTACAAGTGTCCTACAGGTGTCTCAGAGTCATCTTACAAGTGTCCTACAGGTGTCTCAGAGTCATCTTACAAGTGTCCTACAGGTGTCTCAGAGTATCTTACAAGTGTCCTACAGGTGTCTCAGAGTCATCTTACAAGTGTCCTACAGGTGTCTCAGAGTCATCTTACAAGTGTCCTACAGGTGTCTCAGAGTCATCTTACAAGTGTCTTACAGGTGTCTCAGAGTCATCTTACAAGTGTCCTACAGGTGTCTCAGAGTCATCTTACAAGTGTCCTACAGGTGTCTCAGAGTCATCTTACAAGTGTCCTACAGGTGTCTCAGAGTCATCTTACAAGTGTCCTACAGGTGTCTCAGAGTCATCTTACAAGTGTCCTACAGGTGTCTCAGAGTCATCTTACAAGTGTCTTACAGGTGTCTCAGAGTCATCTTACAAGTGTCTTACAGGTGTCTCAGAGTCATCTTACAAGTGTCCTACAGGTGTCTCAGAGTCATCTTACAAGTGTCCTACAGGTGTCTCAGAGTCATCTTACAAGTGTCCTACAGGTGTCTCAGAGTCATCTTACAAGTGTCTTACAGGTGTCTCAGAGTCATCTTACAAGTGTCTTACAGGTGTCTCAGAGTCATCTTACAAGTGTCCTACAGGTGTCTCAGAGTCATCTTACAAGTGTCCTACAGGTGTCTCAGAGTCATCTTACAAGTGTCTTACAGGTGTCTCAGAGTCATCTTACAAGTGTCTTACAGGTGTCTCAGAGTCATCTTACAAGTGTCCTACAGGTGTCTCAGAGTCATCTTACAAGTGTCTTACAGGTGTCTCAGAGTCATCTTACAAGTGTCCTACAGGTGTCTCAGAGTCATCTTACAAGTGTCCTACAGGTGTCTCAGAGTCATCTTACAAGTGTCTTACAGGTGTCTCAGAGTCATCTTACAAGTGTCTTACAGGTGTCTCAGAGTCATCTTACAAGTGTCTTACAGGTGTCTCAGAGTCATCTTACAAGTGTCCTACAGGTGTCTCAGAGTCATCTTACAAGTGTCCTACAGGTGTCTCAGAGTCATCTTACAAGTGTCCTACAGGTGTCTCAGAGTCATCTTACAAGTGTCCTACAGGTGTCTCAGAGTCATCTTACAAGTGTCCTACAGGTGTCTCAGAGTCATCTTACAAGTGTCCTACAGGTGTCTCAGAGTCATCTTACAAGTGTCCTACAGGTGTCTCAGAGTCATCTTACAAGTGTCTTACAGGTGTCTCAGAGTATCTTACAAGTGTCTTACAGGTGTCTCAGAGTCATCTTACAAGTGTCCTACAGGTGTCTCAGAGTCATCTTACAAGTGTCCTACAGGTGTCTCAGAGTATCTTACAAGTGTCCTACAGGTGTCTCAGAGTCATCTTACAAGTGTCTTACAGGTGTCTCAGAGTCATCTTACAAGTGTCCTACAGGTGTCTCAGAGTCATCTTACAAGTGTCTTACAGGTGTCTCAGAGTATCTTACAAGTGTCTTACAGGTGTCTCAGAGTCATCTTACAAGTGTCCTACAGGTGTCTCAGAGTCATCTTACAAGTGTCCTACAGGTGTCTCAGAGTATCTTACAAGTGTCCTACAGGTGTCTCAGAGTCATCTTACAAGTGTCTTACAGGTGTCTCAGAGTCATCTTACAAGTGTCTTACAGGTGTCTCAGAGTCATCTTACAAGTGTCTTACAGGTGTCTCAGAGTCATCTTACAAGTGTCCTACAGGTGTCTCAGAGTCATCTTACAAGTGTCCTACAGGTGTCTCAGAGTCATCTTACAAGTGTCCTACAGGTGTCTCAGAGTCATCTTACAAGTGTCTTACAGGTGTCTCAGAGTCATCTTACAAGTGTCTTACAGGTGTCTCAGAGTCATCTTACAAGTGTCTTACAGGTGTCTCAGAGTCATCTTACAAGTGTCCTACAGGTGTCTCAGAGTCATCTTACAAGTGTCCTACAGGTGTCTCAGAGTCATCTTACAAGTGTCCTACAGGTGTCTCAGAGTCATCTTACAAGTGTCTTACAGGTGTCTCAGAGTCATCTTACAAGTGTCCTACAGGTGTCTCAGAGTCATCTTACAAGTGTCCTACAGGTGTCTCAGAGTCATCTTACAAGTGTCCTACAGGTGTCTCAGAGTCATCTTACAAGTGTCCTACAGGTGTCTCAGAGTCATCTTACAAGTGTCCTACAGGTGTCTCAGAGTCATCTTACAAGTGTCCTACAGGTGTCTCAGAGTCATCTTACAAGTGTCTTACAGGTGTCTCAGAGTCATCTTACAAGTGTCCTACAGGTGTCTCAGAGTCATCTTACAAGTGTCCTACAGGTGTCTCAGAGTCATCTTACAAGTGTCTTACAGGTGTCTCAGAGTATCTTACAAGTGTCTTACAGGTGTCTCAGAGTCATCTTACAAGTGTCCTACAGGTGTCTCAGAGTCATCTTACAAGTGTCCTACAGGTGTCTCAGAGTCATCTTACAAGTGTCCTACAGGTGTCTCAGAGTCATCTTACAAGTGTCCTACAGGTGTCTCAGAGTCATCTTACAAGTGTCCTACAGGTGTCTCAGAGTCATCTTACAAGTGTCTTACAGGTGTCTCAGAGTCATCTTACAAGTGTCCTACAGGTGTCTCAGAGTCATCTTACAAGTGTCTTACAGGTGTCTCAGAGTCATCTTACAAGTGTCCTACAGGTGTCTCAGAGTCATCTTACAAGTGTCCTACAGGTGTCTCAGAGTCATCTTACAAGTGTCTTACAGGTGTCTCAGAGTATCTTACAAGTGTCTTACAGGTGTCTCAGAGTCATCTTACAAGTGTCCTACAGGTGTCTCAGAGTATCTTACAAGTGTCCTACAGGTGTCTCAGAGTCATCTTACAAGTGTCCTACAGGTGTCTCAGAGTCATCTTACAAGTGTCTTACAGGTGTCTCAGAGTATCTTACAAGTGTCTTACAGGTGTCTCAGAGTCATCTTACAAGTGTCTTACAGGTGTCTCAGAGTATCTTACAAGTGTCCTACAGGTGTCTCAGAGTCATCTTACAAGTGTCTTACAGGTGTCTCAGAGTCATCTTACAAGTGTCCTACAGGTGTCTCAGAGTATCTTACAAGTGTCCTACAGGTGTCTCAGAGTCATCTTACAAGTGTCTTACAGGTGTCTCAGAGTCATCTTACAAGTGTCTTACAGGTGTCTCAGAGTCATCTTACAAGTGTCCTACAGGTGTCTCAGAGTCATCTTACAAGTGTCCTACAGGTGTCTCAGAGTCATCTTACAAGTGTCTTACAGGTGTCTCAGAGTATCTTACAAGTGTCCTACAGGTGTCTCAGAGTCATCTTACAAGTGTCTTACAGGTGTCTCAGAGTCATCTTACAAGTGTCTTACAGGTGTCTCAGAGTCATCTTACAAGTGTCCTACAGGTGTCTCAGAGTCATCTTACAAGTGTCCTACAGGTGTCTCAGAGTCATCTTACAAGTGTCCTACAGGTGTCTCAGAGTCATCTTACAAGTGTCCTACAGGTGTCTCAGAGTCATCTTACAAGTGTCCTACAGGTGTCTCAGAGTCATCTTACAAGTGTCCTACAGGTGTCTCAGAGTCATCTTACAAGTGTCTTACAGGTGTCTCAGAGTCATCTTACAAGTGTCCTACAGGTGTCTCAGAGTATCTTACAAGTGTCCTACAGGTGTCTCAGAGTCATCTTACAAGTGTCTTACAGGTGTCTCAGAGTATCTTACAAGTGTCTTACAGGTGTCTCAGAGTCATCTTACAAGTGTCTTACAGGTGTCTCAGAGTATCTTACAAGTGTCCTACAGGTGTCTCAGAGTCATCTTACAAGTGTCTTACAGGTGTCTCAGAGTCATCTTACAAGTGTCTTACAGGTGTCTCAGAGTATCTTACAAGTGTCCTACAGGTGTCTCAGAGTCATCTTACAAGTGTCTTACAGGTGTCTCAGAGTCATCTTACAAGTGTCTTACAGGTGTCTCAGAGTCATCTTACAAGTGTCTTACAGGTGTCTCAGAGTCATCTTACAAGTGTCCTACAGGTGTCTCAGAGTCATCTTACAAGTGTCCTACAGGTGTCTCAGAGTCATCTTACAAGTGTCCTACAGGTGTCTCAGAGTCATCTTACAAGTGTCCTACAGGTGTCTCAGAGTCATCTTACAAGTGTCCTACAGGTGTCTCAGAGTCATCTTACAAGTGTCCTACAGGTGTCTCAGAGTCATCTTACAAGTGTCTTACAGGTGTCTCAGAGTCATCTTACAAGTGTCCTACAGGTGTCTCAGAGTATCTTACAAGTGTCCTACAGGTGTCTCAGAGTCATCTTACAAGTGTCTTACAGGTGTCTCAGAGTATCTTACAAGTGTCTTACAGGTGTCTCAGAGTCATCTTACAAGTGTCCTACAGGTGTCTCAGAGTCATCTTACAAGTGTCTTACAGGTGTCTCAGAGTATCTTACAAGTGTCCTACAGGTGTCTCAGAGTCATCTTACAAGTGTCCTACAGGTGTCTCAGAGTCATCTTACAAGTGTCTTACAGGTGTCTCAGAGTCATCTTACAAGTGTCCTACAGGTGTCTCAGAGTCATCTTACAAGTGTCTTACAGGTGTCTCAGAGTCATCTTACAAGTGTCTTACAGGTGTCTCAGAGTCATCTTACAAGTGTCCTACAGGTGTCTCAGAGTCATCTTACAAGTGTCCTACAGGTGTCTCAGAGTCATCTTACAAGTGTCTTACAGGTGTCTCAGAGTCATCTTACAAGTGTCTTACAGGTGTCTCAGAGTCATCTTACAAGTGTCCTACAGGTGTCTCAGAGTCATCTTACAAGTGTCCTACAGGTGTCTCAGAGTCATCTTACAAGTGTCCTACAGGTGTCTCAGAGTCATCTTACAAGTGTCTTACAGGTGTCTCAGAGTCATCTTACAAGTGTCTTACAGGTGTCTCAGAGTCATCTTACAAGTGTCCTACAGGTGTCTCAGAGTCATCTTACAAGTGTCTACAGGTGTCTCAGAGTCATCTTACAAGTGTCTTACAGGTGTCTCAGAGTCATCTTACAAGTGTCTTACAGGTGTCTCAGAGTCATCTTACAAGTGTCTTACAGGTGTCTCAGAGTCATCTTACAAGTGTCTTACAGGTGTCTCAGAGTCATCTTACAAGTGTCCTACAGGTGTCTCAGAGTCATCTTACAAGTGTCCTACAGGTGTCTCAGAGTCATCTTACAAGTGTCTTACAGGTGTCTCAGAGTCATCTTACAAGTGTCTTACAGGTGTCTCAGAGTCATCTTACAAGTGTCTTACAGGTGTCTCAGAGTATCTTACAAGTGTCCTACAGGTGTCTCAGAGTCATCTTACAAGTGTCCTACAGGTGTCTCAGAGTATCTTACAAGTGTCCTACAGGTGTCTCAGAGTATCTTACAAGTGTCCTACAGGTGTCTCAGAGTCATCTTACAAGTGTCCTACAGGTGTCTCAGAGTCATCTTACAAGTGTCCTACAGGTGTCTCAGAGTCATCTTACAAGTGTCTTACAGGTGTCTCAGAGTCATCTTACAAGTGTCTTACAGGTGTCTCAGAGTCATCTTACAAGTGTCTTACAGGTGTCTCAGAGTCATCTTACAAGTGTCCTACAGGTGTCTCAGAGTCATCTTACAAGTGTCCTACAGGTGTCTCAGAGTCATCTTACAAGTGTCCTACAGGTGTCTCAGAGTCATCTTACAAGTGTCCTACAGGTGTCTCAGAGTCATCTTACAAGTGTCCTACAGGTGTCTCAGAGTCATCTTACAAGTGTCTTACAGGTGTCTCAGAGTCATCTTACAAGTGTCCTACAGGTGTCTCAGAGTATCTTACAAGTGTCCTACAGGTGTCTCAGAGTCATCTTACAAGTGTCCTACAGGTGTCTCAGAGTCATCTTACAAGTGTCCTACAGGTGTCTCAGAGTCATCTTACAAGTGTCTTACAGGTGTCTCAGAGTCATCTTACAAGTGTCTTACAGGTGTCTCAGAGTCATCTTACAAGTGTCCTACAGGTGTCTCAGAGTCATCTTACAAGTGTCTTACAGGTGTCTCAGAGTATCTTACAAGTGTCCTACAGGTGTCTCAGAGTCATCTTACAAGCGTCCTACAGGTGTCTCAGAGTCATCTTACAAGTGTCTTACAGGTGTCTCAGAGTCATCTTACAAGTGTCCTACAGGTGTCTCAGAGTCATCTTACAAGTGTCTTACAGGTGTCTCAGAGTCATCTTACAAGTGTCCTACAGGTGTCTCAGAGTCATCTTACAAGTGTCTTACAGGTGTCTCAGAGTCATCTTACAAGTGTCCTACAGGTGTCTCAGAGTCATCTTACAAGTGTCTTACAGGTGTCTCAGAGTCATCTTACAAGTGTCCTACAGGTGTCTCAGAGTCATCTTACAAGTGTCCTACAGGTGTCTCAGAGTCATCTTACAAGTGTCCTACAGGTGTCTCAGAGTCATCTTACAAGTGTCCTACAGGTGTCTCAGAGTCATCTTACAAGTGTCCTACAGGTGTCTCAGAGTCATCTTACAAGTGTCCTACAGGTGTCTCAGAGTCATCTTACAAGTGTCTTACAGGTGTCTCAGAGTCATCTTACAAGTGTCCTACAGGTGTCTCAGAGTCATCTTACAAGTGTCCTACAGGTGTCTCAGAGTCATCTTACAAGTGTCTTACAGGTGTCTCAGAGTATCTTACAAGTGTCTTACAGGTGTCTCAGAGTCATCTTACAAATGTCCTACAGGTGTCTCAGAGTCATCTTACAAGTGTCCTACAGGTGTCTCAGAGTCATCTTACAAGTGTCCTACAGGTGTCTCAGAGTCATCTTACAAGTGTCTTACAGGTGTCTCAGAGTATCTTACAAGTGTCTTACAGGTGTCTCAGAGTCATCTTACAAGTGTCTTACAGGTGTCTCAGAGTATCTTACAAGTGTCCTACAGGTGTCTCAGAGTCATCTTACAAGTGTCTTACAGGTGTCTCAGAGTCATCTTACAAGTGTCTTACAGGTGTCTCAGAGTATCTTACAAGTGTCCTACAGGTGTCTCAGAGTCATCTTACAAGTGTCTTACAGGTGTCTCAGAGTCATCTTACAAGTGTCTTACAGGTGTCTCAGAGTCATCTTACAAGTGTCCTACAGGTGTCTCAGAGTCATCTTACAAGTGTCCTACAGGTGTCTCAGAGTCATCTTACAAGTGTCTTACAGGTGTCTCAGAGTATCTTACAAGTGTCCTACAGGTGTCTCAGAGTCATCTTACAAGTGTCTTACAGGTGTCTCAGAGTCATCTTACAAGTGTCTTACAGGTGTCTCAGAGTCATCTTACAAGTGTCCTACAGGTGTCTCAGAGTCATCTTACAAGTGTCCTACAGGTGTCTCAGAGTCATCTTACAAGTGTCCTACAGGTGTCTCAGAGTCATCTTACAAGTGTCCTACAGGTGTCTCAGAGTCATCTTACAAGTGTCTTACAGGTGTCTCAGAGTCATCTTACAAGTGTCCTACAGGTGTCTCAGAGTCATCTTACAAGTGTCTTACAGGTGTCTCAGAGTCATCTTACAAGTGTCCTACAGGTGTCTCAGAGTATCTTACAAGTGTCCTACAGGTGTCTCAGAGTCATCTTACAAGTGTCTTACAGGTGTCTCAGAGTATCTTACAAGTGTCTTACAGGTGTCTCAGAGTCATCTTACAAGTGTCCTACAGGTGTCTCAGAGTCATCTTACAAGTGTCCTACAGGTGTCTCAGAGTATCTTACAAGTGTCCTACAGGTGTCTCAGAGTCATCTTACAAGTGTCCTACAGGTGTCTCAGAGTCATCTTACAAGTGTCTTACAGGTGTCTCAGAGTCATCTTACAAGTGTCCTACAGGTGTCTCAGAGTCATCTTACAAGTGTCTTACAGGTGTCTCAGAGTCATCTTACAAGTGTCCTACAGGTGTCTCAGAGTCATCTTACAAGTGTCCTACAGGTGTCTCAGAGTCATCTTACAAGTGTCTTACAGGTGTCTCAGAGTCATCTTACAAGTGTCCTACAGGTGTCTCAGAGTCATCTTACAAGTGTCCTACAGGTGTCTCAGAGTCATCTTACAAGTGTCTTACAGGTGTCTCAGAGTCATCTTACAAGTGTCTTACAGGTGTCTCAGAGTCATCTTACAAGTGTCCTACAGGTGTCTCAGAGTCATCTTACAAGTGTCCTACAGGTGTCTCAGAGTCATCTTACAAGTGTCTTACAGGTGTCTCAGAGTATCTTACAAGTGTCTTACAGGTGTCTCAGAGTCATCTTACAAGTGTCCTACAGGTGTCTCAGAGTATCTTACAAGTGTCCTACAGGTGTCTCAGAGTCATCTTACAAGTGTCCTACAGGTGTCTCAGAGTCATCTTACAAGTGTCTTACAGGTGTCTCAGAGTATCTTACAAGTGTCTTACAGGTGTCTCAGAGTCATCTTACAAGTGTCTTACAGGTGTCTCAGAGTATCTTACAAGTGTCCTACAGGTGTCTCAGAGTCATCTTACAAGTGTCTTACAGGTGTCTCAGAGTCATCTTACAAGTGTCTTACAGGTGTCTCAGAGTATCTTACAAGTGTCCTACAGGTGTCTCAGAGTCATCTTACAAGTGTCTTACAGGTGTCTCAGAGTCATCTTACAAGTGTCTTACAGGTGTCTCAGAGTCATCTTACAAGTGTCCTACAGGTGTCTCAGAGTCATCTTACAAGTGTCTTACAGGTGTCTCAGAGTCATCTTACAAGTGTCTTACAGGTGTCTCAGAGTATCTTACAAGTGTCCTACAGGTGTCTCAGAGTCATCTTACAAGTGTCTTACAGGTGTCTCAGAGTCATCTTACAAGTGTCTTACAGGTGTCTCAGAGTATCTTACAAGTGTCCTACAGGTGTCTCAGAGTCATCTTACAAGTGTCTTACAGGTGTCTCAGAGTCATCTTACAAGTGTCCTACAGGTGTCTCAGAGTATCTTACAAGTGTCCTACAGGTGTCTCAGAGTCATCTTACAAGTGTCCTACAGGTGTCTCAGAGTCATCTTACAAGTGTCCTACAGGTGTCTCAGAGTCATCTTACAAGTGTCTACAGGTGTCTCAGAGTCATCTTACAAGTGTCCTACAGGTGTCTCAGAGTATCTTACAAGTGTCCTACAGGTGTCTCAGAGTCATCTTACAAGTGTCCTACAGGTGTCTCAGAGTCATCTTACAAGTGTCCTACATTTGTCTCAGAGTCATCTTACAAGTGTCCTACAGGTGTCTCAGAGTCATCTTACAAGTGTCCTACAGGTGTCTCAGAGTATCTTACAAGTGTCCTACAGGTGTCTCAGAGTATCTTACAAGTGTCCTACAGGTGTCTCAGAGTCATCTTACAAGTGTCCTACATTTGTCTCAGAGTCATCTTACAAGTGTCCTACAGGTGTCTCAGAGTCATCTTACAAGTGTCCTACAGGTGTCTCAGAGTATCTTACAAGTGTCCTACAGGTGTCTCAGAGTATCTTACAAGTGTCCTACAGGTGTCTCAGAGTCATCTTACAAGTGTCCTACAGGTGTCTCAGAGTCATCTTACAAGTGTCCTACAGGTGTCTCAGAGTCATCTTACAAGTGTCTTACAGGTGTCTCAGAGTATCTTACAAGTGTCTTACAGGTGTCTCAGAGTATCTTACAAGTGTCCTACAGGTGTCTCAGAGTCATCTTACAAGTGTCCTACAGGTGTCTCAGTCATCTTACAAGTGTCTACAGGTGTCTCAGAGTCATCTTACAAGTGTCTTACAGGTGTCTCAGAGTCATCTTACAAGTGTCCTACAGGTGTCTCAGAGTCATCTTACAAGTGTCTTACAGGTGTCTCAGAGTCATCTTACAAGTGTCCTACAGGTGTCTCAGAGTATCTTACAAGTGTCCTACAGGTGTCTCAGAGTATCTTACAAGTGTCCTACAGGTGTCTCAGAGTCATCTTACAAGTGTCCTACAGGTGTCTCAGAGTCATCTTACAAGTGTCCTACAGGTGTCTCAGAGTCATCTTACAAGTGTCCTACAGGTGTCTCAGAGTCATCTTACAAGTGTCCTACAGGTGTCTCAGAGTCATCTTACAAGTGTCTTACAGGTGTCTCAGAGTCATCTTACAAGTGTCTTACAGGTGTCTCAGAGTATCTTACAAGTGTCCTACAGGTGTCTCAGAGTCATCTTACAAGCGTCCTACAGGTGTCTCAGAGTCATCTTACAAGTGTCCTACAGGTGTCTCAGAGTCATCTTACAAGTGTCCTACAGGTGTCTCAGAGTCATCTTACAAGTGTCCTACAGGTGTCTCAGAGTCATCTTACAAGTGTCTTACAGGTGTCTCAGAGTCATCTTACAAGTGTCTTACAGGTGTCTCAGAGTCATCTTACAAGTGTCCTACAGGTGTCTCAGAGTCATCTTACAAGTGTCCTACAGGTGTCTCAGAGTCATCTTACAAGTGTCCTACAGGTGTCTCAGAGTCATCTTACAAGTGTCTTACAGGTGTCTCAGAGTCATCTTACAAGTGTCCTACAGGTGTCTCAGAGTCATCTTACAAGTGTCCTACAGGTGTCTCAGAGTCATCTTACAAGTGTCCTACAGGTGTCTCAGAGTATCTTACAAGTGTCCTACAGGTGTCTCAGAGTATCTTACAAGTGTCCTACAGGTGTCTCAGAGTCATCTTACAAGTGTCCTACATTTGTCTCAGAGTCATCTTACAAGTGTCCTACAGGTGTCTCAGAGTCATCTTACAAGTGTCCTACAGGTGTCTCAGAGTCATCTTACAAGTGTCCTACAGGTGTCTCAGAGTCATCTTACAAGTGTCCTACAGGTGTCTCAGAGTCATCTTACAAGTGTCCTACAGGTGTCTCAGAGTCATCTTACAAGTGTCCTACAGGTGTCTCAGAGTCATCTTACAAGTGTCTTACAGGTGTCTCAGAGTCATCTTACAAGTGTCCTACAGGTGTCTCAGAGTCATCTTACAAGTGTCCTACAGGTGTCTCAGAGTCATCTTACAAGTGTCCTACAGGTGTCTCAGAGTCATCTTACAAGTGTCCTACAGGTGTCTCAGAGTCATCTTACAAGTGTCCTACAGGTGTCTCAGAGTCATCTTACAAGTGTCTTACAGGTGTCTCAGAGTCATCTTACAAGTGTCCTACAGGTGTCTCAGAGTCATCTTACAAGTGTCCTACAGGTGTCTCAGAGTCATCTTACAAGTGTCTTACAGGTGTCTCAGAGTCATCTTACAAGTGTCCTACAGGTGTCTCAGAGTCATCTTACAAGTGTCCTACAGGTGTCTCAGAGTCATCTTACAAGTGTCTTACAGGTGTCTCAGAGTATCTTACAAGTGTCTTACAGGTGTCTCAGAGTCATCTTACAAGTGTCCTACAGGTGTCTCAGAGTATCTTACAAGTGTCCTACAGGTGTCTCAGAGTCATCTTACAAGTGTCTTACAGGTGTCTCAGAGTCATCTTACAAGTGTCTTACAGGTGTCTCAGAGTCATCTTACAAGTGTCTTACAGGTGTCTCAGAGTCATCTTACAAGTGTCTACAGGTGTCTCAGAGTATCTTACAAGTGTCCTACAGGTGTCTCAGAGTCATCTTACAAGTGTCTTACAGGTGTCTCAGAGTATCTTACAAGTGTCTTACAGGTGTCTCAGAGTCATCTTACAAATGTCCTACAGGTGTCTCAGAGTATCTTACAAGTGTCCTACAGGTGTCTCAGAGTCATCTTACAAGTGTCCTACAGGTGTCTCAGAGTCATCTTACAAGTGTCTTACAGGTGTCTCAGAGTATCTTACAAGTGTCTTACAGGTGTCTCAGAGTCATCTTACAAGTGTCTTACAGGTGTCTCAGAGTATCTTACAAGTGTCTTACAGGTGTCTCAGAGTCATCTTACAAGTGTCTTACAGGTGTCTCAGAGTCATCTTACAAGTGTCTTACAGGTGTCTCAGAGTATCTTACAAGTGTCCTACAGGTGTCTCAGAGTCATCTTACAAGTGTCTTACAGGTGTCTCAGAGTCATCTTACAAGTGTCTTACAGGTGTCTCAGAGTCATCTTACAAGTGTCCTACAGGTGTCTCAGAGTATCTTACAAGTGTCCTACAGGTGTCTCAGAGTCATCTTACAAGTGTCTTACAGGTGTCTCAGAGTATCTTACAAGTGTCCTACAGGTGTCTCAGAGTCATCTTACAAGTGTCTTACAGGTGTCTCAGAGTCATCTTACAAGTGTCTTACAGGTGTCTCAGAGTATCTTACAAGTGTCTTACAGGTGTCTCAGAGTCATCTTACAAGTGTCCTACAGGTGTCTCAGAGTCATCTTACAAGTGTCCTACAGGTGTCTCAGAGTCATCTTACAAGTGTCCTACAGGTGTCTCAGAGTCATCTTACAAGTGTCTTACAGGTGTCTCAGAGTCATCTTACAAGTGTCCTACAGGTGTCTCAGAGTCATCTTACAAGTGTCCTACAGGTGTCTCAGAGTATCTTACAAGTGTCTTACAGGTGTCTCAGAGTCATCTTACAAGTGTCCTACAGGTGTCTCAGAGTCATCTTACAAGTGTCCTACAGGTGTCTCAGAGTATCTTACAAGTGTCCTACAGGTGTCTCAGAGTCATCTTACAAGTGTCCTACAGGTGTCTCAGAGTCATCTTACAAGTGTCTTACAGGTGTCTCAGAGTCATCTTACAAGTGTCTTACAGGTGTCTCAGAGTATCTTACAAGTGTCCTACAGGTGTCTCAGAGTCATCTTACAAGTGTCCTACAGGTGTCTCAGAGTCATCTTACAAGTGTCCTACAGGTGTCTCAGAGTCATCTTACAAGTGTCCTACAGGTGTCTCAGAGTCATCTTACAAGTGTCTTACAGGTGTCTCAGAGTATCTTACAAGTGTCTTACAGGTGTCTCAGAGTATCTTACAAGTGTCTTACAGGTGTCTCAGAGTCATCTTACAAGTGTCCTACAGGTGTCTCAGAGTCATCTTACAAGTGTCCTACAGGTGTCTCAGAGTCATCTTACAAGTGTCTTACAGGTGTCTCAGAGTATCTTACAAGTGTCTTACAGGTGTCTCAGAGTATCTTACAAGTGTCCTACAGGTGTCTCAGAGTCATCTTACAAGTGTCCTACAGGTGTCTCAGAGTCATCTTACAAGTGTCTTACAGGTGTCTCAGAGTCATCTTACAAGTGTCTTACAGGTGTCTCAGAGTATCTTACAAGTGTCTTACAGGTGTCTCAGAGTATCTTACAAGTGTCTTACAGGTGTCTCAGAGTCATCTTACAAGTGTCTTACAGGTGTCTCAGAGTCATCTTACAAGTGTCTTACAGGTGTCTCAGAGTCATCTTACAAGTGTCTTACAGGTGTCTCAGAGTCATCTTACAAGTGTCTTACAGGTGTCTCAGAGTCATCTTACAAGTGTCCTACAGGTGTCTCAGAGTCATCTTACAAGTGTCTTACAGGTGTCTCAGAGTCATCTTACAAGTGTCCTACAGGTGTCTCAGAGTATCTTACAAGTGTCTTACAGGTGTCTCAGAGTCATCTTACAAGTGTCCTACAGGTGTCTCAGAGTCATCTTACAAGTGTCCTACAGGTGTCTCAGAGTCATCTTACAAGTGTCCTACAGGTGTCTCAGAGTCATCTTACAAGTGTCTTACAGGTGTCTCAGAGTCATCTTACAAGTGTCCTACAGGTGTCTCAGAGTCATCTTACAAGTGTCTTACAGGTGTCTCAGAGTCATCTTACAAGTGTCTTACAGGTGTCTCAGAGTCATCTTACAAGTGTCTTACAGGTGTCTCAGAGTCATCTTACAAGTGTCCCTACAGGTGTCTCAGAGTCATCTTACAAGTGTCTTACAGGTGTCTCAGAGTCATCTTACAAGTGTCCTACAGGTGTCTCAGAGTCATCTTACAAGCGTCCTACAGGTGTCTCAGAGTCATCTTACAAGCGTCCTACAGGTGTCTCAGAGTCATCTTACAAGCATAGGCGTAATTTACACGGGGGATGGGGGGGGTTATAACCCCCCCAATAATTTGATCCAGTCAATATAACCCCCCCAATAAAATGACATCATTTCAAGCTCCCGGATTAACTGGAGGTGCGCGCGGAGGAGCGCGTTTCAGCAGGTGAGACTGCTCTCTTCTGCGTAAAAGCTGCCATTCGGTTCTCAGCCTGCCCCTCCTCCTCCCCCCTCCAGCAGCAGCCGGCGACACGTTTTCCACATGCTAACTTTGCATTACCGTAACTCTGCAACGGTTTGCGCTATCAGAAAAATTCAAATGGTGTTTGAAAGAAAACAAAGTGCGCTTTCTGGCTGTTTTGGGGGTATTACGGTAATCACCTTCCTGCAACTACGGCAAGCCCAGGAATGCGAGTTTTGTGATTAGCACAAACGAAGCGTGCAGAGTGAGGAGGAAATACATGAGAATCAGCAAAAAATATGTCAAACAAATGTACTTCAAGGAATAAAAAGACAATAAGGAGATTCCTGGATGATTTGAATTTGAAGAAGGAGTTTCTTTTTGTTCTTCTGAAGAAAAACATAAAAAGTATATCTATAAAATAAACTGAAGGTTCTAGCATTGACATTTGCAAAGAGTGGCACAGCAGCATATGAGTTAATGTACACAGTACAGTATATGTATGAGGTAGTTGATGTTGGTATAGAGGCAAAGTGGCATATGCAGTAAGGCACATAAGGCACATTTGGCATCCTTAGATAAGGCTAGTCAGAGAATACTGTATATGTATCAGCAGTAGTGTAGATATAAAAGTAGTGTAAATGTAAACAGTAGTAATAAATGTAAACATATCCATCCATCCATCCATCCATCTTCTTCCGCTTATCCGGGGTCGGGTCGCGGGGGTAGCAGCCTAAGTAGGGAGGCCCAGACTTCCCTCTCCCCAGCCACTTGGAGCAGTTCCTCCGGGGGAATCCCAAGGCGTTCCCAGGCCAGCCGAGAAACATAGTCCCTCCAGCGCGTCCTGGGTCTTCCTCTGGGTCTCCTCCCGGTGGGACGTGCCCGGAACACCTCACCAGGGAGGCGTCCAGGAGGCATCCTAACCAGATGCCCGAGCCACCTCAACTGGCTCCTCTCGATGTGGAGAAGCAGCGGCTCTACTCCGAGTCCCTCCCGGATGACTGAGCTTCTCACCCTATCTCTAAGGGAGAGTCCAGCCACCCTGCGGAGAAAACTCATTTCAGCCGCTTGTATCCGAGATCTTGTTCTTTCGGTCATAACCCAAAGCTCATGACCATAGATGAGGGTGGGAACGTAGATCGATCGGTAAATTGAGAGCTTTGCCTTTTGACTCAGCTCTCTCTTCACCACGACAGACCGGTACAGCGCCCGCTTCACTGCGGACGCTGCACCTATCCGCCTATCGATCTCACGCTCCAGTTTTCCCTCATTCGTGAACAAGATCCCGAGATACTTAAACTCCTCCACTTGGGGCAGGACCTCCTCCCCGACCCGGAGAGGGCACGCTACCCTTTTCCGGCTCAAGACCATGGCCTCGGATTTGGAGGAACTGATCCTCATCCCGGCCGCATCACACTCGGCTGCAAACCGCTCCAGTGAAAGTTGTAAATCACGAACTGATGAAGCCAGTAGGACCACATCATCTGCAAAAAACAGAGAAGCGATTCTAAGGTCACCAAAACGGATCCTCTCAACACCTTGGCTGCGCCTAGAAATTCTGTCCATAAAAGTTATGAACAGAATCGGTGACAAAGGGCAACCTTGGCGGAGTCCAACTCTCACCGGAAACGAGCCTGACTTACTGCCGGCAATGCGGACCAAGCTCTGACACCGGTCGTACAGGGACCTAACAGCCCTTATCAAAGGGCCTGGTACCCCATACTCCCGGAGTACCCCCCACAGAACCCCCCGAGGGACGCGGTCGAATGCCTTCTCCAAGTCCACAAAACACATGTAAACTGGTTGGGCAAACTCCCACGCACCCTCCAGGACCCTGCTGAGGGTGTAGAGCTGGTCCAGTGTTCCACGACCAGGACGAAAACCACACTGCTCCTCCTGAATCCGAGGTTCGACTATCCGACGGACCCTCCTCTCCAGAACCCCCGAATAGACCTTACCAGGGAGGCTTAAGAGTGTTACTAAACAGTAATAATAAATGTAAAACAGTAGTAATAAATGTAAACCGTATTAATAAATGTAAACAGTGAGTGTAAACAGTAGTGTGACTATAGGCAGTAATGTAATACAAACATTAGTGCAAATATGAGAAGTACTGCAAACTGAATGAGCTTTTTTGACTTTGAAGATGACATGCAGGGTTTTACTCTGCTCTTGTCATATTATGGCTGTATTGTTGTAATTTTTCCTAGTTAAACTGTAGAGAACCATGTAAATACACACTCTTTGAAAATTGTGAAATTAAAGCTAGGGTCTGCGATATTTGAACTCTCTGGGACTCTCTGGGACTTAGAAATATTTTCAGCGCAGAAAAGCATTCTGCTCCCTCCCCTCAGAGCCATATATGGCACAGTCCGAGCTCTGCTGAACTTGGGATCTGCTCCGCCCCCTGCTGCTGTCTGCTCAGAGCCACTGCGATATTCTGTGTTTATGGAAATAAAACCTTCTAATAAAATAAAATAAAAACATGGAGCGCTAGTCCTACAACACAAAATCCAGCAGACACCAGCAGAGGTTCACGAAGCAACGTTTGGACATGATTTAATTCGCTCGTGACTTCCTCATGTCGCTGCGCTGCTGGAATGTCTGGAATGCTCCACCTCCTCCTGTCTGCGCTGCGATATTCTGTGTTTATATGACAATATAACTGTTTAAAAAATTTAATAAAACCACGAATCACTCATCCTACAACACAAAATCCAGCAGAAATCATCAGAGGTTCACGAAGCAACGTTGGACATGTTTTAATTCGCTCGTGAGTCGTGACAAATCCATTTCCTCATGTCTGTCAGTGCAGGATGAAGCGATCACTTGGCTTTTGGCAAAAAAACTAAATAAAAGTCCAGCTCTGGGATAAAGAAGGGATATTTAATACATTTTGTGTCACATAAAAAACAGTCCTGCATCGCTTTGCAATCCTTTGAATGAGAACGAGCTGCGGCTGGGACAGGTGGGGGCGTGGGTTGGGGCGTGACAAACAACTCTGTTTTTATTGGCTGTCAGTGTCCTGGTCACTCTTGTGTTTTCAGTGTTTTTATAAATGCTGATAGAGAAGCAAGGGGACAATAGATTTTTTTCAGAGATTACTTTGTCTAACATCAGTTTGTCTGTAGATAGTGACTGAGTGAAGAAATATGTTGAAAATATATTGTTTGAAAAGTTACAGACTACATTACAATCTTACATACCCCAGCTTTAAGGTATGTTATATAATAAATCTTAAAAATGTAAAATATGTGTTATGGCTGAAAAAAATGCAGAAAAATAGTGTTTTTTTTTCTTACTTGTTGAACCTATGTGGAACAAAAAAGGAGCAGAATAAATACAGAGAAAACAGGAAAGTTAAGTAAATCACAGTAAAAGCCTTACAATATATTTTAACCCTAAAATATCCTGAATCATTAAAAAAAGTAATTTATTCGATAAATAAATAGGTAGAGAGCATACCCCCCCAATGTTAGACCTAAAGTTACGCCCTTGAACAGATCAACAGCAACATGAAACAGATCAGCAGCAACATGATGTGATATTTCACAGTAATTATTCTGGTTAGATATTCATGATTCTAACAGCCTCAGGATATAAGCTGTTCCTCAGTCTACAGTAGTGGTTTTACACTTAATGCTCCTCAACCTCCTTCCTGAGGGGAGCAGGGCAAAGCGTGTGTGTGCTGCTGAGTGAGTGGGGTCTTTCATGATGCAGGTGTCTCTCTTCCTGCATCTGCAGGTGTAGATGTCTGTGATGGTGGGGAGACTGACACACCTGTAGAACGAGGTGAGGACTGGGCTGCTCAGACCAGCTCGTCTCAGTCGTCTGAGGAAGTAGAGTCTCTGATGACCTTTCTTGATCAGGCTGGTGGTGTTGTTGCTCCAGCTGAGATTATCATTCATGTGTACACCCAAGTATTTGTAGCTGGAGACCACTTCCACTGCAGACTCTTATGTTCAGTGGGGTGTGGGTGTGTTTGTTCCTTCTGAAGTCCACAATCATCTCCTTTGTCTTCTTCACATTGATGTGAAGGTTATTCTCTTTGCACCAGCTCTCCAGATGTTCCACCTCCTGCCTGTAACTGGACTCATCATTGTTTGTGATGCATCCCACCACCACCACTGTATCATCTGCAAACAGGGGTCACCAACGTGGTGCAAGTAGGTATCTCTCCAGACAAATTAGGAAGGCGTATCTGGGGGGGCCATATGTGATTGGATGAGGCGTATCTGGGAGGGCCACATCTGATTGGACGATATAAAAATGGGCATGTCTGTTGGGCCACATCTGATGTGACGATATAAAAATGGGCGTGTCTGTTGGGCCACATCTGATTGGACGATATAAAAATGGGCGTGTCTGTTGGGCCACATCTGATGTGACGATATAAAAATGGGCGTGTCTGGCGGGCCACATCTGATTGGACAATTAAAAAGGCTGAACAAAAAAACAAGCCATTTGTGTTAACCACTGACATGTATAAAAACAAGGCGTTATTGGCAGATTGTGTTAACCACAGACATATTATGTCTATTGTGTTAACAGGTTCAACATTAGCGGCATCTTGGTTCGATATTAGCGGTGTCTCCATAACTTCTCTTCCCGCCTCGCTTAACACAGAACTTTCGGTTACATTTCAAAATAAGAGCAACATAAATGGGTAGTGGGGAGGGCTAAATGTTTGTTTTTTAATACCTAGCCATTTCATTAAAAAACAAAATCCGTTTTGGTTGTTGAATAATGTGCAAATAGTTACAATCAATTCATAAAGAAAGAAAATTAAAGTAACCAAAATAATAATGATACAGTACTTTAACTAGCTTTGGGACAAAAGATGTTTCCTTGATCATGTGAGCAGCTGGTTTCTGCTGTCATCAGCCAACTGGTTGATCCACTGTGGGAGGGTGCTATTTATAAGACTGAGCTGAACACAGCTTCTCAGACTGAGGAAGTCTTTCGGACGAAAGACGAAACGTTTCTACAGTTTTTTTTGCTTTGTTTTGTTTTTTGAATGTCCAGAGGACCAGACTTAGCTTTTTTGGATTTTTCTACCTGGATTATTGAGCATGCATCAGGGTATGTTTCCTTTAACTTCACATTTTCTTGTTCATTGTGACGTGATTAAAATCACCAGAAATAGCAATGAAGGCATCAGGGTGCTGAGACAGATGTCTGGCAGTGGTGGAGATGACGATGTCATCAGTCCACGACACTTTGGCAGTTGGAGGAATGCAAACACAGGATAATGGAGGAGTGTGGAAACTCACGTGAGAGATATGGTCTTAGACCAGTTGCCAGCAGTTCAATGTCCGGGCTGCAGACTTGCTCCTTCACCGTGATGTGTTGGGGGTTGCAAAGGGATGTTGTTTTCAAACAGGATGTCGGTACCAGTCCTTTCAATTTTATCTTTGAATGGTGTTCCTATTGAGTTTGTCAATTCTTATAAATACAGTACTTGGGTATTTTGGTCGACTCGCATCTCTCTTTTAAGCCTCATGTCGAAAACTTGGTAAAGAAACTGAAAGTAAAACTTTTTTCCCCACAAATAGATCCTGTCTAACTCTGAACGCTAACTTACAAAGGTAATTGGAACTGCTACATTCCTCCTCTCCATTGACTAAGGTGACATTATCTACATGAACGCTCCTACAATCACCCTTCAGATGTTGGATGTTGTCTATCATGGTGCGCTAAGATTCATAACATAACTGTAACTATCATATACATCATGTATTCATTGGCATGGTCATCATTAACTTAACGCAGTCATTCACACAGTCTGTTGCCTTCATACATCTCCAACATATCACTTTGTCAGAGCAGCTACAGCGTGTGCTCTCAAGATATAATTACCTGCAGTGTTTCCTCAGTGCGAACCGAACTTGGCAAAAGGACCTTCTTTTGCTCTACTCCTGTGACCTGGAACACCTTGCAAAAAGATCTGACGTTGTTCACTTTGACCACTTTAAGGAATTTTAAACAACTGTTAAGTTCATGGCAATAACCAATGCAGACATGTTCCTGTTTTTAGTATTTTACGTCGCTTTATAATGTAGCTGTTTTTTGTTTAGTTTTTATATCATTCCATGTACTTTTCATTTTATATTATTTTTATATGATTGTCTATTGCTGTCTGCATCTAATCTATGTTCTTTGTTTAAAACAGGTCTCTCTTGTAAATGAGTCCCTGAGGCTTGATGAGACTAACCTGCATGAATAAAGGTTGAATGAAAATTTACTGTCCAGTACATGAACCTTTATGAAACCATACATGTGGCTATTCTATGTACAGTTGTACTGTGCATGTGTAGAAACATATGTGCAAAGTCAGAGTCAGAGATTCTTTATTGTCATTTGCACCACGTGATGAAACGAAATTGTGTACATAGGGTTCCAGTTACATCCAACAATAAAAAGTAAAAGAAAAACAGTAATAACATCTAAGATATGAACTAAGAAAAAAATAAACAAAAAATACAGTAGGCACTAATAGCATAAAAATATTACTTCGAACAGCAGCACAAACATGAGTCTGTTTGAGCAGATGAGGACGAACAAACACAGCAACATGAAACAGAAAAGCAGCAACAAGAAACAGATCAGCAGCAACATGAAACAGATCAGCAGCAACATGAAACAGATCAGCAGCAACATGAAACAGATCAGCAGCAACATGAAACAGATCAGCAGCAACATGAAACAGATCAGCAGCAACATGAAACAGATCAGCAGCAACATGATGTGATTCTTCACAGTGATTATTCTGGTTAGAGATTCATGAGTCTAACAGCCTCAGGTAGAAGCTGTTCCTCAGTCTAGTGGTTCTACACTTAAGACCCCAGTATAGCTCTGCGTTCGGCCGAACGCCGCTCGATGCCGTTCAAACGCAGTGGCACAAGCCTTTAAACGCGGGCGCGAACGTGCCAAGCTCAAATTTTACGACCGCGATCGCGAGGCGCGTTGTCTCACAATAAACTGCCCGGCGCCAGACTGTTTTGTGTGAGACACAAATGTATTAAATTCCCCTTCTTCATCCCTGATCTGGACTTTTCTTTTGTTTTTTTGCCAAAAGTCAAGTGATCGCTTCCTCCTCCGCTGACTCCATGACTGAAATGATGAGGAAATAAATGAATTTGTCACGAGCGAATTAAACTCATGTCCAACGTGGCTGCACGATTTCCTGGTGTTCTGGTGTGCTGGACCAGCGCTCCCTGTTTTTATTTTATTTTTTAGAACTTTTTATTAACATATAAACACAGAACACCGCAGCGGCTGCAGCCAGAGCTAGCTGCCGGCTCGTGCCTTTTTTCCCCCACCCGACCTGTCAATCAATTCAGTAGGCGTGTCAGCAAATGACCAATCAATGACCTCAATTTTGTCCCGTAGGTAAACGCTCTGCCCTGCTGTTGCTCAAATGACGTCAAGTATTTCAAGCGAAAACGCGAGCATTAACGCGAGAATGAACGCAGAGCTATACTGTGAACTGCCTGGCACAGCACGCGCGCGTAGAGCGGCGTTCGGCCAAACGCAGAGCTATACTGCGGCCTTTAATGCTCCTCAACCTCCTTCATGAGGGGAGTGGGGCAAAAAGTTTGTGTGCTGGGTGAGTGAGGTCCTTCATGATGCAGGTGGCCCTTTTCCTGCATCTGGAGGTGAAAATGTCTGTGATGGTGGGGAGACTGACTCCAACATCTTCTGTGCAGCCTTCACCACTCTCTGCAGAGCTTTTCTTTCTGCAGCTGTGCAGCCTCCATGCCACACGTTGATGCTGGAGCACAGGATGCTCTCCACTGCACACCTGTAGAAGGAGGTGAGGACTGAGCTTCTCAGACCAGCTCGTCTCAGCCGTCTGAGGAAGTAGAGTCTCTGATGACCTTTCTTGATCAGACTGGTGGTCAGGGTCGCAAATCGCCACTATGCAGGTTATGCAAGGCATACGGGCGCTGCCCTACAGGGGGCGCCAAAACCGTCTCTAGAAAAAATGTTTTTCTAGCAGGCATCTTCTTTAACTGCATGAAATCAGTGCTTTAAGTGGGCCGGAACTCACCGGTACCCAGTTCCGCCACTTCTAAAATTTAACCCTGACAGTACCGGGACTTTTTTTAAGCGTAAAGTGCGTTCCGGAACTTATTTTCGTCTTCTCCACTTGAAAGACCCGTGGCAGATTAATGCATCATTTCCCCCGACTGGATTTCAAGAAAGAGTAATGCATCTTCACAACAATAAAACATCTTTGGTGGAGCGCGCCATTTTGGCCAATCACAACCTCAGGATAGACAGGGGGAGGAGACTACAGCGAACTCTGTAAAAAACAAAAACAAACATCTGCAGCGCGACAGAGCGCGAGGGAAGCGGAAGTAACTCCTCCAACGTGTGGGTAAAGTTAATATTTTTATACATGCAGTGAAGTGTAACCATTGTTTAGTAAAATGGCATGTTGTGTTACAAATAAAACTAAATAAAAATTAACAAAATAACAGTCAATTGCACCCCTAAAGCCACTGAGATAAATTATCACATTAATTTAATTAAGTAAGTAAGTAAGTAAGTAAGTAAGTAAGTAAGTAATTTTTATTTATATAGCACATTTCCCAGACATGAGAGTCACAAAGTGCTTCACAGGAGAAAAAATAAAATCATAAAATTATAAAATCACAGAAGTAAAATCATAAAATCACAG
Source organism: Garcialebias charrua (assembly GCA_038048925.1). Classification (NCBI taxonomy): domain Eukaryota; kingdom Metazoa; phylum Chordata; class Actinopteri; order Cyprinodontiformes; family Rivulidae; genus Garcialebias; species Garcialebias charrua. The sequence continues at coordinate 64,793 of JBBPBX010000027.1, read as the reverse complement.
AGATACTATACAAAAATCACAGAGATACTATACAAAAAGGTAAAACATAACTAGCTCTAAAAACAATGTACAAAGTTAACCAAATGCCTGTCTGAAGAGATGAGTCTTAAGACTGTTTTTAAATGCAGCTGTTGACTCGGAGCAGCGTATTGTTATAGGGAGAGCGTTCCAGAGCCTCGGAGCCACCACTTCAAATGCTCTATCGCCACGAGTTCTAAAATGAGTTCTAGGAACTGTCAGCAGTAGCTTATTTGAAGACCTCAGAGTTCTAGATGGACAAAGAGGCTTCAAAAGGTCCAATAAATATTTAGGAGCCTCACCATGTAATGCTTTAAAAGTTAATAATAAAACTTTAAAATGTGACCTAAAATGAACTGGGAGCCAGTGTAGAGAGGCCAGAACCGGAGTGATATGAGCTGTTCTGGGGGTTCTAGTCAAAAGCCTGGCTGCAGCGTTTTGCACAGATTGAAGGGAAGCTATGGAGGATTTACTAATCCCCACTAAAAGGCCGTTGCAATAGTCTAGGCGAGAAGAAATAAATGCATGGACAATCATTTCTAATTCCTTTTGTGAAACAATAGCATAAAATTATAAAATCACAGAAGTAAAATCATAAAATCACAGAGATACTATACAAAAATCACAGAGATACTATACAAAAAGGTAAAACATAACAAACTCTAAAATCAATGTACAAAATTAACCAAAAGCCTGTCTGAAGAGATAAGTCTTAAGTTTTTAAATGCATCTGTTGACTCGGAGCAGCGCATTGTTAGCAAAATGTTCTGCTGTATTTGACTTGCTGCTGTTGTTGGTTGTTAATTTTTTGGTTGACACAATCTTTCCTATTTATGTCCTCATTAAATTAGGTTAGTAAATGACTTTTACCTGAAGCATGTTAAAAAATTACAAAATCTTTCGGGGGGGGGGGTTGGCGCAACGTTTAAGCTATTTCTTACATTAGCAAGATTGCTGAGTGTGGTTTTACATTACAAGCAGAAAATAGAACGCATATTTTGTTTGAAACTGCCGTCAGATTGTTGGTTCTGAGGGTTCTGGGTTGTGACCAAGTTAGTTTGGACTCGGTTTTGATCGATGCCCGTTTTGTTTCAACGATTTAAAATTGCTGTTCTTACTGAGGAAGCTCAGTTACCTGTCTTGTGTGGTGCCGCAATATTCCAGAAATTTTTGCTATGGTTGTGGAGCGTTTATGAGCTGTAAAGTGGCCGTAAAGTTGTGTTCTGCTGTGCTAAGCTAACGTTACATTTACGTGTCAATCACGTCTGTTTACGAGCTGTGATTGGATGAAACAAGAAGCTGGATGAAACGAGAGCTGTGATTTGTCAGTTACACACTCGTATCTGTAAGGCGAGCGCTGATTCGCCGAAAGTGGTGACACAGGCCGTTACGACCAGCCCACTTTTGTCGTCATTTCCAGGCGCTGCATTGGGTCGAAGTACAGTTTAAACCCACAAGAAAAACGGAGATTTCTCTAAAGTTTAGAAAACTAAATAAAAGCCATCTAAACTGTCTAACCACATCGACTTGTCTCTTAAAAGAACGCGATTCAAGCGGTTATCACATCCCGACTAAAAACTAATTCTAAAATGTTGATTTTGACCGAATTGTTAGATGCTACACGCAAGCTAACATTTAGTTTCTCAGGATCCTGAGAGCTTATTTCTTTGCTGAGAAAAAAAATATTTCTTAGCTGACTTTATAGCACTAGGTTTTTCTGAGCTTAACCGTTTCATGAAATGGTCAAATCTGCTGGATTTAAAAAAGTAGTTTGCCATTTGCACGTTAGCATTAGCTTCCTAGCTTTGCTAAGACATAAGCGCTTTTGAAATTGCGGTTAATCTTAAATTAATAGACTGTGTTAGATTATGGACATATCAAATAGGTCATTACTTACCCTTGAATCTTCTTGCCTCTTCTTCATTAATTTTGATTCCAGCTTCAGATATTTTTTTAACCAGTTCTTCGGTGGACAGGCTGCGTAAAACCGGGCAGTCCGCCATTTTACATTTCTGGCGCCTTTTCTGTCTAGGAGGAAATACCCCTCCCAACACTGACTCCTACTGGTACAATTTTGTACCATTTGCTCTGATCAGTGATTTTGTACCTCTGAAGGTCCACAGTAAATCACCCCAAGGGTCCATCTCTGTACTACAAGGTACTTTCCCGATAAAAGTACCTTTTAGGTACAAAAGTTGACCTCTATTTTTTTGTGTGTGGATTATTGAGCATGCATCGGGGTATTTCTTCTAAAATTTAACAATTAATTATTGTTAAATTTCAAACAATATTATAACTTATCGCAATAATTTCGGGGACAATTAATCGCCCAGCAAAATTTTGTGACAGGCCTAGAATATAACTTAACCAATTTTACAGATATTGAGTTAAAATTCGGTGTGGTGGTAGCCGCAAGTCATCCTAACATCCTTGTTTTGTTTGTTTACAAAAACACAGCAATTAAAGAGCTGGAACACCACTTTTATTTGGAGTGTTTTTCACAAAGTTTTTGCAAACCGGTACATGTTACCATCAGTTATAACACAGTCAAAGCTTACAAACAGTTTAGTAACAAATCACCCTCATTGATTCCCTTTTGTTTCATACAGTTTATTTGATCTGATCTCATATGAACAGATCTGAAAACCTCTAGTGTCGTTCTTCGAAAGAGGATTTGTAAATGTGAAGCTAACAGCTGTATTTATTAAATCTGAATCATCTGATGAAGCCATTTCCTGATTAAAATCAGCAGTGAGGTGTGAACGACCAGTTCGCAGCTGGTTTGTTTCAAATTTATCAGAAATTAAAAATGAAATATTTTGGTTAAAAAAATAAAATAAATCTAAATAGTTTTGAACAGTTGAATGGATGATCATAATGCTTTAGGATGTGCTGCCTATAAGCCTATAAAAAAGATTCCATGCGGTTATAAAGATTGATTCTGAAAAACAGTCACTGATCCTGTAAACTTGAAGCTGCAGGATGCATAAGCCATAGAAATATCAGTGGATGCTTCTATGAAATACTACCCATTCCTGATAGTGAAACATCAATAAAGTATTGAGCTGAGTATTGTTTCCCTGCCACATAGTGAACGAGCCTGAATAACATCCCATTAGACAAAACCAGGCGTTCAAATATTGCTCATGTCTTCACCTACAGCCCACTAATAGCCAACTTCTCGTGCTTGGAGTTCTGTCAGCATAGAAGAACAGATGCAGTTTACTGCTCTGCTCGGGCAACTTCTAGTCTACACTGCATCCCATGCTGCGCCCACCAGAGACAAGCCAATCCTAAAGTTATATTAAATCTTCCTATGGACCTTGCTTTGTTGAGTAAAAATCTATTTGGTACCTCCTGGGTAACAACCATATTTTTCACTGTATAAGTTGCACCTTCATGCATAAATTTGCACGTCCTGTGACATATATTGAAGCGACTATAATACGTTTTTTTCCCCCATATTTATAACACAATTTTTGGCTGAGATCTGACGATTTCATTCATTCTAACATGGAAAATATTGAACACTACCATTTTCAGCCACTAGAGGGCCCTCAACCTATATAGCAAGCCAAGTGTCTCATTAATAAGTAAAAGTGGCTATTAAAGCTGCTATATGTAACTTTTCTAACAATATATTTTTAACATATTTCTTCACTCTGTCACTAGATTGATGTTAGAGAGGTAATCTCTGGAAAAAAAAATAAATAAATTGTCCCCTTGCTTCTCCAGGTGGTAAATAAGCATTTCTAAAAAGAAAAAGTGACCCACCATTTTCCAGCCAATAAAAACAAAGTTTGTAACCAGCCAATAAAAACCGAGCTTGAATTTGAATCAGCCAATAAAAACAGAGCTTGAATTCAAATTTCAACAGACCACAAGGGGGCAGAGCCATATATGGCTCTGAGGGGGAGGGATCAGAATGCTTTGCTTGTTGAAATTTTTTCTAAGTGCTGATGTTCTACAGAAACTGCAGACTGAACCTTTAATGAGATACTTAGCTTGCCATACAGATAGCCACCTTCATCTCACTCCAGAACTCCTGGAGCAAACATCAAATCAGCTGCATCTGTCCAAATGAAATGCAGCTGATTTGACCATTAAAGTGCATTTATTCAGGAAAAGTTCAACTGAGACACACCTTTACTATAATGTTGAGCAAACAAATAATTGGTTTTAAATGTTAATCTTGTTAAATTCTTGTTAAAGTCCTCCCGTACACACTCCTGCGGCCACCATTTAGCAGGCAGCCAATCGTTTTTTTGGCACAACACCGGACCACATTTCCGGGTGGTCAGTGGTGACGCATAACAAGCGCAACGCGTCAGCAGTGACACATAATAGATGCGACTAATACGGCAAAGCGACCTATTTATGTTTTCCCCCCACTATATTAGACATATTTGGACTGATGAGACTTGTACAGCGGCAAGTACAGTAAGTTTAATATTTAAAAGATGCACTCTACTCTCAATGTCAAACTCAACAGCTAATCTGTGTTTTTCAAGAAGTGGAGCGAGGTCATGGGTTAAGTGTCAGTTCTCCAAACTGTTAACAGCGATAATGTGTTTGTTTGTTTTTTCCTTTTGTCTGCGTGTTTATTTACCTGCACCTTTAGAAAAGCATCTCATTTCCAGGAAGTAAATACTAGACCTTCGATTTAATTATATGTTCTGTGAAAGCTAAAGACTTGAAGAATAAGGTTCTGTTCTGTTCGTCTTTACACGAGTTTTCATTTCGTTGCAGACTTTGTTGCTGTAAATGATCAGCTGTGCTAGTCTGACTCTGGTCCCAATCAAGTGTCATTGTTTTTTATTTTCAGATTGTAATTAAAGTGTCACCGTATGTCATTCCTGTGCAAGAGGATGTGGCGTGCAGCTCGACAGCCGCAGCTAAATATGTATTTTAAGATAACCGCTGCTCCCGGCGTACATTAGCGTTCGTGGACGAGCGGTGAGTCGGGCGTGCAGTTTTTGAGGCGGGAGCAGGCGGCGAGGCGGTTTCCCTCCCAGTAGCCGGCGTCCTGGCCGTCGTGACAGCGACACTTGGTGCAGGAGTCGACCCAAACGGGCTCTCCTGCAGGAATCACCTGACCGCGGGAGTCATCGGCGTAACAGTTGGGACCTGGATGAGAAAGAGCAACAGAGAAGATCCTGAAACTAAGCTGAGCTTTTTGTTCGGGTTTTCTCAGCTGTATCCACAACGGTTTTCTTCAGCGTACCCTCCTTGCACTCAGGACAGCATTTCCCAGGTTGGTACACGGGATTGACGCACGGTGGAGGGGCACAGTCTGCAACCAGACACCGAGCGATGCCGTCACTGTCACACGTGCACTGCTCACACTCTGACGGCTGAAAGACACAGTGACACACAACTGCTTATATTCTAACCACGAGGGCAAGAAGCACTTCACTGCTGACGCAATCAAACAAACAAATAGAGAAACATAATCAGCATTACCCATCAGTTCCTTCTCATGGCTTGTCAATAGAGGGTGCTATTCACCTCTTTTTCTGTCATGTATTGGAAAATTTAAATTTATTAAGTTGAACCATATAGACGATTTAGTGACTCTTTGTTGTGTGTAGGCTAATCATGACCTTGGTGTTTTTATTTGGATTGTAAATATACAAAAATATGAAACGGGCATTAAATTTGAAGAAAGTGCATGTTGTCATTATCACATCTGCACGTTTATTATAAGTTTTGCTTTTATAGTATCTGATCCAGGTGTCTGCAACCTGTGGCTCTGGAGCCGCATGTGGCTCTTTCAAGCTTTGACCAAAACTGCATTTTATTGGTCGTTCTACAAACAAAGGATTAGTGCAAACTGTTTCCCTGTCATTTCTTTTGCAAACATGTGAACAATGGAGCGAGTACAGCGAGTAAAACATACTTTAACTTGATGTTTTATTTCTTTATATGAAGAACTGTCTGCATAGTTGAGTTTTTTTTAATGGCTAAAAACTGAAGAACCCCCCCTTATTTACAAGAATTTGGTCTTTTTATTTAATACATGTTGAAATCATTAGATATTTTATGCTTTATAATGTCGCCTCCTACTGGCCACAAATGCAAATGCCCCCTCCAGCAAACCTAAAGTGGCTCATGGGCCACTAGTTGAAGACCACAACTGTAGCAGGTTGTTGCAGCTCCATGTTTAATGTCGTGAACGAAGGTGTAAAAATGGCTCTTTTGATCATAAAGGTGGCAGACCCCTGATCTAATTAATGTGGATAGTAAAGGCAAATTCATCCTTTATGACATTTTAGTTTTATTACGGTAGTACTGTGACTGACTTGTTGTTATATATAAATATACTGTACTGTTTAGGTCTTGTGCGTTGGTCACTGCAATGTCATTAAAGACCACACAGAAAACACAAAGTAAGACACAAAACTGTTGCTCTTATTTATATTTTTGGTATGTGATGGACTTGCGACCTGTCCAGGGTGTACTTCGCTTCTAGCACAGTGATGGCTGGACATGGACGCCAGTGCCACTGTGACCCAAAAAGATGGATGGATGTTTTTAAATTTAAAAACTGTAAGAAAAGGTTGTTACCAAAAGTGAATGTTCTTTTACAAAAAACAGCCAAAGTGACAGAAAATTATAATGTTATGGTCCTGTTGCAGCCAGCTGATTGACCCAAACTCTGTTTACATGAGTGAGGACCCGCATTTCAGAATTACATTGTGTAAAACTATAAACTCTTTTTAAAAAATGCACCGTTTGATATAGTTCAGGATAAACAGTTTGATTTCTACGGAAGAGCATTGCATTCAGCAAAAAATAATAATAATTGACTCATGATCTCATAATTATGACATCTTATAGATAAGATGTCATAATTATGAGATAAAATATAATTATGAGATATTATCTCATAATTATGACATCTTGAGATAGTATCTCCTAATTATGAGATAAGATGTCATAATTATGAGATCTCATAATTATGACATCTTATCTCATAATTTTGAGATATTATCTCATAATTATGACATCTTATCTCATAATTATGAGATATTATATACTATCTCATAATTATGAGATAATATGTCATAATTGTCAAGGATGGACGTGGATCATGACAATAATTATGAGATAAGATGTCATAATTATGAGACAAGATGTCATAATTATGAGATAAGATGTCATAATTATGATATAAAATCTCATAATTATTAGATAAGATGACATAATTATGAGATATCATCTCAAAATTATGAGATACTATCTCATAATTATGCGATAAGATGTCATAATTGTAGAGATAGTATGTCATGAGATAATATCTCATAATTATGAGATACTATCTCATAATTATGAGATAAGATGTCATAATTATGATATTATCTCATAATTATGACATCTTATCTCTATAATTATGACATCTTATCGCATAATTATGAAATATCATAATTATGACATATTATCTCATAATTATGAGATAGTATATACTATCTCATAATTATGAGATAATATGTCATAATTATGAGATAAGATGTCATAATTATGAGATAAGATGTCATAATTATAATATCTCATAATTATGCGATAAGATGTCATATTATAGAGATAGTATATCATGAGATAATATCTCATAATTATGAGATACTATCTCATAATTATGAGATAAGATGCCATAATTATGATATCTCATAATTCATTCAACCTTTATTTAGTCAGGTAAATCTTATTGAGCTTCGGGGGCTAATTATGAGTATCTCATAATTATGAGATACTATCTCATAATGTCATAATGACGTCTGATCTCATAATTATTAGATAAGATGTCATAATTATGAGATAAGATGTCATAATTATGAGATTAGGATATCATAATGAGTCAATCTTTTATTTATTTGGTGAATGCAATGCTCTTCCGTAGATTTCATAGTTTGTAAGCTGACATGCTTTTGAAAATCATTTTCCATCTGTTTCAAAAGTATTTGAAAGGACATAATTACATATTGTAACTGGAAATCCCAATGAATTAACAAAAAAAAAAAAAATGTCCATGGATTTTAGGATTCTATGTCGAGCTTACCTGGAAGTCCTGGCCCAGCTCGTACACCACCCCTCGGTACTCGCAGCCGATCTTCTCGCACCTGGGGCAGCAGTCTGTGGGGTAGTGACTCACGTGGATGCACGCGGCTGGGAGAGACGTGCACTCGGTGCGCGCGCACACCGAGCCCTCGGCAGCGCACTCGCACTGGGTGCAGTGGTCAGACTCCAGGAAATACCATTCCCCCACGTAGTACACGCTGCCGTTGTCCTCGCAGGTGCTGTCCTGCTGCCCCGACACCGAGAAGCCCCGGAGCGTCCGCACGCACAGGAGGAGCAGAACCACGGCCGCGCAAAGTTTGCGCACAGACAAAACATCTGCCATGACCTGGTCCAAGATGAAAACTCAACTGCGGGAATAAACTGTAGCCCAACGGGGTTAAGTAAATGTAACAATTTTATGAAACGTTTATGTCACATCGTTAAATCCACGATCTGTACTCTCTCCACTGGGATTTTTAAAAAAGTCCTGAAAAAGTGGAAACTGGGAGGAAAAGATGGAGCAAGTCCCTCCCCTTATTTATTACAGCGAAGCGCACTTAATGGGTTAATGTTGAGTTGTTACAACAAAAAAACTACGTTTTTATATTTTTTTTCCTTATACAGCAAAACAATATGAAAAAACAAAGCGAAGTCAAAAGCAAAATTAAAATTAAATACTAAAATCTCACTCATAAAAATTTGATTCTTCGCTGTTGCACTTTGGTTGTTTAAAAGTTACATTTAAATAAAGTTGGTTCGATTGGAATCGGTGTTCAGACAAGTCTCGCGATAAGTCTCCATAGCAACCGGTACGTTTCCCTGGAAACCAACCATCTCCACCTGATCTCCACCACACACTTTGAGACGGTGAGTTCGTCTAGCAACTAAATAAAAACTATTTATCCGTAATTTTTGGGGGTGTTTCTCACGTACACTTATCCCGTTTTATCATCCGTGTTTAAAATTAATGTTAGCTTCCTTTTTAGCCCAATGTTTCACAAGTTTAACTTTAAGAAAGTTAATTCTCAATAGTCCAGGTATCAAATCCGCTCATTCTCAATCAGTTCATCTGGACAGTTTCTTTTTAGCAGAAACGTTTCACCCTCACTCCAGAGGGCTTCCTCAGTCAGAGTAGTCCAAAGCACACTGAAGTTAACCCACCAAGTAAGCAACTTATGTGGACCAACCAGTTTGCTGTAGCCAAGATGGTTTCTGGGGGCGTGTCCCTCGTCGACTCCTCCCAGGGATGATACCTGGACTATTGAGAATTAACTTTCTTGTCTTGAACCACTTTGGACATGTCTGCCTGCCTGGGAGGAGTCGACGAGGGACACGCCCCCAGAAACCATCTTGGCTACAGCAAACTGGTTGGTCCACATAAGTTGCTTACTTGGTGGGTTAACTTCAGTGTGCTTTGGACTACTCTGACTGAGGAAGCCCTCTGGAGTGAGGGTGAAACGTTTCTGCTAAAAAGAAACTGTCCAGATGAACTGATTGAGAATGAGCGGAAGTTTAACTTTACTTTCCACAGGAAAACCTAGTCAACCTACAGCTAGCTAATTCTGCCGAAGTGCTTTCTTTAGCTTTATCGGTTTGTCTTTTGCTTTATGGACTACTTTGATTATTAAGTCTGTTTCTATAATCTAAATATACAGTTTGGTTTTATTTTTAAATAAAGGAAAAATAAATATAGCCTAAAATGTCATGTCGGATATTTAACTTTGTAGGAACTACAGTGTATCATTTGCTAATGCTAAGCTAAGTATTTTGACAATTTGGTGAAATAATAAAATAAATCTGTTTGATGGACTACTTTAATGAATAATCTGGTTGATTTTTTTAAAAGACTATGTGATGTTTTATCCATACATACATACATACATACATACATACATACATACAGTACATACAGTACATACATACATACATACATACATACATACATACATACAAACATACATACATACTGTACATACATACATACAGTACATACAGTACATACATACATACATACATACATACATACATACATACATACATACATACATACATACAGTACATACATACAGTACATACATACATACATACATACATACATACATACATACATACATACATACATACATACATCTAAGGACAGTCAATAATATAATAGCCCCATTTTAATTGCATTCTGTTTTCTAATTACTTTTGTTGTCTTTGCCTAGAATGCCTTTGTATGAGTTCACTAGAAGAAAACCAGCTGTGGTCTCCTGGGCAGTCCCTGTGGAGCCTCATCACTGAACATGTCTCTGAGGCAGAGCTGCTGAAGATCCGTGCAGCACTGGGACACTCTTTGGTAGACGTGTACACAGAGGTGCACACTGAGGTGAATTATTGAGACAACACACACTATCATGTCTTCTATCATAGCAATGAGAATATCTAGCATTTAAACTGGAACAATTCTCTTTATAGTCAATGCAACACCTAAATGGGTTTTTGTGCTCTTATTATTATTTTTTTTAAACATTTAAATAAAAATTCAGACACTGACATTTTCACCAGATTACTAAATCTACAAGAATGTATTTTAAGGCATGGTGAATAAACATTTGCTAAGCAGTCATAATACTATTTATGGACTTTAGTTTCAGTCTTTAATACTACAGTAATTTTGAATGCATTATTAAATTGCATTCAATAAATAATGCCCTCAGCCAATACTCAGTAAACCCTGGGTTAAATGGCTTTGGCTTGTAAAGTGATCTAAATGTGTGAGTCACAGTATTTACCTAAAGTTAAACTTGCAACCTTAACTTCAGTTTGATTAAAAAGTACAATCTCTTTATACATGTCTTTATAAAAGACAAAATTGTTGTCAGTAATTATAATAATAATAAAAATCCCTAACTTGAGATATGAAGGAGCACAGGTCACTATGAGCCCACTCAAGGTCAAGGCTGAGCTAAAAATGTTTATTTGAAAATAAAATACTTTGAATTAAAAGTGAAATATTTTGAAGGTCTGGTTCAAATTTTGATTAAAGTATTAGCAAAAACAATTTGGAATTAGAATATGTGCTTACCGGTAATTTGTTCAAATTTTTGTGAACTGTTTAATGTAATATGCTCTAAACAAAGAATATAACATTTTTTAAAAAGCATCTTAATCTGAACCTAAGGCAGAAGTCTGAAATTTTTAATGAATTCTTTATCTACTTGAAAGTATGCAGCAGCAGAGTGCATTTCAAAAGCAAGAGGAAGGAGGACTAGCCAATGTTACAATCAAAATGTTTCATTTTCCCCCCATTATTTCAGTATACCTGTGCTGACTGACTGACTGACAGTGAAGCATTCAGACAAAGGAAATAAAATAAATTGAATGTCTTGACAAACTTTCAGAGTAAAATGTAACAAGCCCAAAACACCTTAGTTAGTTTTTTTAAGTTCATACTGGTTTTCCTTCTGTTATTGCTCTCATTCTGGAACAAATCACTTCCTGTTCTTTTTATTTCTCCCTGTCTCTTCTTTTTTTAATCTGAGCTGGGATGGTATTATGCAGCCGTGTAATGAATTTGGTGCTTGTGAGAGGGAAATGTGATAGTACTTCAGAAGGCAATTTCTTCATTCCTGAAGGAAGCCTTTCCTCTCTTTATCAAAGTACTCATTGTCTAAGGTGGTTTGATCTGAAGGAACATGACTCCATGTCCATGTCAATATCAGAGTCAGAGTCAGAGAGTCTTTATTGTCATTTGCACCGCATGTGGTACATGTGATGAAAACGAGATTATGTACACGAGGTCCCAGTTACATCCAACAACAAATGCAAGAGAAAAACAGTAATAACATCTAGTATTAACTAAGAAAAACATCAACTAGTAATACACTAAGCCCTAATATAGTGGAAAAACATCATTTTAAACAGCAGCACCAACATGAGTCTGTATGAGCAGATGGTCACAGATGAACACAGCAACAAGAAAACAGATCAGCATCAGCATGATCAGAGCCTACTCCATCCAGTCTTTTCTAGAAATGGACTCTTCCAGGTAAGTATATTCTTAAATGTAATTTAAATAACTTAACATATTACTTTTATGGAACTATTTTTAAATGATGTGTTTCAGAAAGATTCCCAAAAATAGTTTCATAAAGCAATCAATGCTTTTATTGCCAAAAGATGGAGACAAAAATAGAGACGACTTGCTAGGAAGTGAATAACGAATCCTGCAACATAAACACCTCATCATCAAGAGACAGAGGAAGTCAGTGTGAATTTGAGACTTGTGTGGGCAAAACACAGCTTATGTGTGTGACTGAATGCATGCGCGCACACACAGGCTCTGAAATGACATGTTTAATGCCCTCCAATGTATTCCTTTGAAGTGAAGTCTTTGACGGCAACATGCGGAAATAACCGGCAAGAAACAGGTGTGGAAGTGCTAATGTTATCCAGACTCCACTGAGACACAAGCACACGTGCTCACACAGACACACACACACACACACACACACACACACACACACACACATTACAGAGACTGAAAAGCTTACATCATACAAGGTTTTTTTGTCTGATGGCGGTGTTAAGTTCTGTGCAATTCTGTTTTATTTTTTACAGCCCCAATGTCATTTCAGGCCTCTTCACACTGAAAACCACCAGAAATAGCCTAAAATATTTTATTTATTGTCATCATTACAATGTGCCTGTGTAATTCTGTGCCTAGCACAGTACATGTACTGTACTGTATAGTGTAAAAGCTTGTCTTAGTGCTGTTCAAATTCATGAAAGTTATTTTTCTCAGTACAAATTACTGTACAATGTTTCCATAAAACAGTGAAAGTTTTCCCAAGGAAATAGTCTGTGCTATTACAAAAATAAGAACTTTAAAGAAAAAATGTAGTAGAGTTTCTTTTTTTCTGAACCTTCCATCCAGAAGGCTTCATCAGTCAGGAAGCACACAACACAAAACTGATTCTTCCCCCAACAGCTTACTCCAAAGTGGAACGAACCAGTTATGTTGGTGCTAAGATGGTCTCTTTGGCACGTCCCCTCCTCCGGTGCCAGCCCTCTCCCTTGTCGACAGTCGATTGTGTTTCCTTGACTGATGAAGCCTTCTGGATCGAAGGTGAAACATTTCAGCACAAAAAAACAAAAAACTGTCCAGATGACCTGACTGAAAATTGTTGGATTGCATACACCTGGATTATTGAGCATGGACTTTGTTAGCAGTAAAAACAGGCACGCTAATGTGTTTTTGTTAATTGTAGATGCCTCATATTCACCTGTCGCATTCAAATAATTGTGTGAAATAAAATAAAAAATGGCGTTTCAGATATTAAAAGCAGATATGTCCCATTTTGAGTTGCACAAATGGAATATATAACATTTTCATGTTTGTGTCAAGAAATAAAGTAAATGTAAATGGGAGGTTGTGGTTACAATGTTATTGTTTTTTTCACATTATTTACATTATTTAAACATTAATCATTGATGACAATCCTCCACTGTCTTTTTTTATCTGTAGAAAAGGTTTTCAGCAGCTTCACTAGGATATTGAAATCATCACTGGCAAAATACTACAATATAAAAATATGTATGTATTATAGTTCTTATGTATTATGTCTTATTGGCCTCACTGTGGTAATGTTTGCAGGCAGTGATGTGGCACAAGCTGTGGCGGGGGAGACGAGGTGGAAACCAAAACAGCAGAGCAGAGACTCCCTTCACTTGTCCCCGAGGCTCCCCACTCCCTGACCCCCCTGTTGTGAAGGAGCTGATGAGAGCTGAGGTCAAAATGCTACTACAAACTCTTAAGGAGATCGCCTGCAAGAGTGGAAGGTACCGGTACATCTTATTAATAAAAACCACCTCTAGTGTACTGTACATCATAAATAATAATTAAAAACAAGTATTCAAATCTGATTTTCCATTTTGAGCACTTTAATGACAAAAACAACTCATCAAAATTCAATAGACACTTTTTTTCTATCCCTTTCAATAGGATCTATACTGTACACAACACTTATTTGTATTTTTTATTTCACCAGCCAAGAGCTGGAGCAATAAGTTCAAACTCTGGTCTCTTGCTATCTGCATCATTTGTCCCCTAACGAGGGCCATAAAATACTACCGGTATATTGTGTTCCTGCGACAGTAACAATTGGTTTGGGAAAGCAGTGGAACCAAGGTTTTCAGAGATGGGATGTTCCAGTCTGGTTTAGAAATTGCATCATAATAAGACAATAATAAGAGGAGGACATGCATTCTTATTCAAATCATAATTAAATGTAAGTGAAGAAATAGATTAATATCCAGTTATTTATTAATTAGGAGCTCACAAAGAGACAAAAGTGAGTCCAGATACTCTATATCTTTTTTTAAATAGTATGTAATTTATAAGCTCTTTAAGAAGTACCGGTACTAATAAAACTTCCAAATTCCCAAATGTTTTTATTATCATTCCTTCTACTACTATGACCATAACTCAGGTCAGTTATGCTCAAACAATACATGAAACAACTTGTAATCTGTATGATTACATATTGAGATATATGAAAATACTTTGGGGAACATATTTTATGTACCGGTAATTAAAAGTGGGAGTGGTGGCGCAGAGGTTAAGAAGGTGAGCTTGTGATCGGAAGATCGCCGGTTCAAGCCCCGGTACAGACGACGTCAAAAATGTGGGTGGGATAAGTGAAGCAGTCACACCTGTCTCCACCCTCATCTGCCCCATTCTGGGCCCTTGAGCAAAGCCCGTAACCCACACCATCTGCTCCCCCGGGAACCCTAGATAGCAGCACTCTGCTCCACACAGAGGGCTGTGGTAGCTCAGTGGTCTGTGGTTGTGTCAGGAAGGGCATCCGGCGTAAAAAACAATTGCCAAGTCTTCGTGCGACTAGTTCGCTGTGGCGACCCCTGACGAAGGGAGAAGCCGAAAGAAGACAAAAAATTTATGTAATTAAAACCCAGGCATAATAGTGCTTAGTAGCACTGCCCACAGTTGTAACATAAAGAGTGTGTGAGAATCTGCTTATGTGTGTCTATCCCAGCAACTAGTTTTCTGCTGCCAAGAATGTCACCCTGTGACACCTCTCCTACTGCCTCTGAGTTGTGTCAGTGTTAATGTATACACTGCAATGAGCCACTGCTCTAACACAGGTTGGTCTCATGCCACAAGTTGTATATGAAATGTAGTAAAAGCTATCAAGGTGTAAAAAGTCAAAGCCTGAGGAAGGATGAGCTTTAAATCCAGTTCATGGCTTCAGTACTTGCTTACATCCAAGGTTTGTGACATTAGTTTTGACATCATTGTGTGATGGTCCACCAGGTCAATGTAATCATGCAACACAAGAAAATTAATAATTCAGAAAAATGCAGCCGAAAACATGCCCTTACATGAGATGTTTTGATACAGCTAACACAAAATGTACGGTAGTATAAATAAAGCATTTGTGCATCTGCACTTTCAGTCAGTTTCCTCAAACTGTTGTGGCTACCATACATTTTTCCTTCAAGAGCATTGTTTGTAATGATTAAAAGCAGCTGGCATTTTTTCCACATTTCAGCTTCACATTCTTCTCCAAATATGGACTGATCCCGCTCCAAAAACACTAAGCTGGCATATCATTTAACAAACCAGTGGATGGTGTGGTGGCTGTCTCCAGTTTATAAAGTCTGGGTTGATGCCACAAATGATCCAGTCCACTGACATCCAACAGAAACAATATTCAGTCAACTTTGTGAGAGGATAAGTGAAGAGTTCTGTTAAACGGGTCAGTACCAAGTCAGTGTGTATGATGCCAAGAATATTGCCATTACTGATCATTTGCAGGGATTCCAAGTCAGCTTGTTATGATATTATTTCCACGTTATGAGTGTACATGCACTAATTTAAGGACATACGCAATTTCAAGTAAAAACATTTCAACATTTTTATGAATTTGACCACTTATTTGCAGGGATATTTTCAACACTATGTCGTTGATGTGCTTGTATGGTTTAAAACTGTCTACGTCACTTGCTCTACCAACAAATAACCGTATTTTCGGACTATAAGTTGCACCTTTTTTGCCTAATTTGCATGCCCTGCAACTTATAGAGAGGCGAGACTTGTTTATGGGTTTTTTCCCATCTTTTTAGACTAATGTTTGGCTCAGATATGACCGTTTTTCCATTTTGGCAAAAATGGTGCAGTACCATTTTCGGCTACTAGGGGTGCAGTACCTTCTTTGTCCGCTAGGGTACACCAACCGTTCCCACCTCATGTGTCCGACGAGAGCCTCCTCTGGACGGATTCACTCTGTCGCAGCCCAGCCTCCTGCTCTGGAGGTATGAACTAGCTACTTCGCTGTTAGCTCAGTGTTTGTTAGCAAAATAGGTCAAGAACCACAGGACAGAGTTTGATCAAACTTACAGAACGTAATCACTAGATGGATATTTACAACTGATTAGCTTTATGAGATGTTTGAGATAAAATTTGATGTTTTATAGACGTAAATGAGTCGCGGTTAGCTTGGTTGATTTTTCCTTGTACGTTTGAGCAAATAGCTCATAAACCACACAGCAGATTTTTTTTTCAAACTTACAGAAAGTAATCACTAGATGTACATTTACAAACTGTTAGCTGTTGGAGTTATTTGAGATAAAATTCAATGTTTTATAGACGTAAATGTGTCGCGGTTAGCTTCGTTGTTTTTCCTTGTACTTTTTCAAAGCAAAATTTATTTAAATCCAGCAGATTTGACAATTACGTGAATTTGTTAAGGAACGGTTAAGCTAAGACACATGTTTGCTATAATTTTCAGCAGACATATAATTGTTTTTACAGTGTTAATCTTGTGAAAAGTCCTTCCGTGCATGCTTCTGTGGTCGTCATTTTCAGCAGGGCAAATGACGCGCTGACGCGTCGCGTAGCGGTGACGCATAATAGATGTGACTTATATAAAGGTGCAACCTGATTATGGATTTTTCCAATTTATTGACAATAATTGGACAAAGCGACTTATATAAAGGTGCAACCTATAGTCCAGAAAATACTGTAGTTGTTTTTAACGCTCATTTGAGATTTCCCATGGAACAGATTTCAGTCCAATCTAGTTCATTCATCAAAATAAATACGGTACTGTGCAAACGTAAGTAATTTCAAAGAGATTTTGTTTCCTGATCCAGGGCTTCGTGTTTAGCCTGGTGTGGTGTCTGGTACATGTATGTAGCAGACATTATAATGGATACTTATAGGAGCTCAGAGGCATGACCTAAACTGAAGCCTTATTTGGTTTTACATTATGGTAGAAGTCATTCTTTAAAAGTGCTCTGGGCTGCAAGTAAATGTATCATACAAAGTCCTGCTCAGACAGGGAAATGGACCTTATTGTTAGTGGTGGGGAAAGGAGCCAAAACAAGTAGTGGTGGTGCCGTACACATACCACCGCAAATCACATTTTCCCTCTGATGTTGCCTTTAGAATAACTTGTTGACCTTGATGTGTGTGTGTGTGCGTGTGTGTGCTTTGTTTGAAGCCTTTGGTCGGTTAATTAGGCTGCGTCTCAAGTGCATATCAGTTGGATGGCTTTTAGGAGTAAACCCAACACACTTCTAACTAATAACACTTCTACTCAACAATGCCACTCCAAATCCCGTGTTTGTCATTTAACCTAATTTAATATACTTTGTTGGCATGAGAAGCAACAAATACAATGCCAAAGTTTTGCAATGCTTTCATAATATTCACTTGAAATGATTACTTGTGCATGTTTGTCATATTTAAGTTGATTTGCCACATTTGCCTAAAACTTTTTTTTTTAGATGTATCAGAACTGATGTAAACTAAAGAGGCTGAAACATTTGGTTCCAAATATCCCAATGAAATTTTAATCAGTTATATGACGTGAATGGATGGGTGTGCATCTTGTGAATGTCAAATGATTTATCTTACTAGCCTTCTGTGTGGTCCTGATGCTACAACCATTCACCTCTCTTTAAGCACTCTCGTGCGCGCGCGCACACACACACACACACAAACAAAGCGCCGTGTACTGGTAATTGTCAGAGCAGCATGAAAAGACTGATTTCTTCAATTGCAATGGCTATGAAATTAGAGAGGCTAAACAAGGCTGCCATTCCAACTGCAGCCGCTCATCATTCTGAATTATACAGTTTTTATTATTTTAATTTTGTCCGTCTACAGACAAACTGTTGATGATAACAACCTTCAGTTTTGGAGCTTAAAAAATATAAAAGCTTAATTCTTAAGGCATATTTTTAAGAGTTTTGCAAAAGATTGAAAGACATAATGAATATAAACTGGATGTAATGGTGAAATCAGAAAAGGTTTGATAATGTGAATTATTTAATGTTGTACTGTAGAATTGTTTTTGTCAAAAGTTAATCTTATATGTTTTCATGTTCACACTATCAGGTTGTCTCAGGCAGTCCAGTACTACAGATAATTACAACCATTATTCTGACGTTTCTGCTGCTGTTTCTGCTTTTAACAGAGATGAGGAGGAGCTCTTGTTTGGGTACAAACTTGAGACCGTGAACTACGCTCTTGATTACCAAGAGACACGTCACATTAACTCCATCAACTTTAAAAATACTGATAATGCCAGGTTAGTAACACCGAAAAGCAAGAAAACTTTAATATTGTACAGATAACATAGTACTTCAAAAATACAGAAAATATACAGTACCTGTAGTCAGGTCTTGATTTACTTTTTACCTCCAGCAGGCCAAACTCCAATTGTTCAGTTCACTCCAGCGCTGGAGATGAGGTTGAAACAATTAAAGACAAGCTAAATGTTTCCGAGATACACAACGTCATCACTCGACTCAGGTAAGAAGTAGGATAGAGCTTTATTTGGCGCAAGACGGCTTACGAATTTCAGATGAACGTTTGGTTGTAATGTCTCATGAGGATCAGTTTCAGAAGTCCTTCTACCACAAGGTTTTGTTTTATTAAGTTTATGTGTTTGTTGAAATACTGCTATTCTAGAAACTTCTCAAATTACAAACTGCTCACAGTGAAATCAAAATGATTTAATGAACCTGTTCATCTAAATCCTCTCTTTGTGCTGCATTTACAATATTTCAGATGTCTTTTTCTTGCTGATCCTCTGACAGTGACCTTCACAAGCTCATTTTAGTCCATCCTAAACCTTAGGCTGGTATAACAGCATATGTCACACTGGAATAGTTGTGAAAGTAAAAATGATCTCAACATTTGTCCAGCGTCTGTGACTGCTCCCACTTCACCCAGTTTTCTTCCTTAACATTTTCTCATTTTTTTGTCTGTGGCTTCTGCTTCTCAAATACTTCATTCCTCCTTTCCTCATCGAGTGAGGCCCACGGGGCAATGTGGAAGCCACCTTTGAAAAGCTCCTCCTTCCTTCTCTCACTCCTTCTCTGTCCCATTTCCTGACGAGACCAGAACAAAAGGCCCCATTGTCAGAAAACGAATCCCAGACTGGACTGAGCCGGCAAAGGAATCCTTTTTCCTTTTAAAGAAAGTGAATAATGTCTGCGGTGATTGTGTAACCAGCGAAGGAGAAAATAGAGGGAGAACAAAAAGAAAATAAGGAGAACAAAAAGAAAATAAGGCATTAATTCACTTTGAAAACAGCAGAAAATAAACTCTGAGCAGTTGATCTGGTGTATGTCAGTGTAACCATTAGCTGTGTGGTGACGGTGTTGCATCATCCATCTTTCAGGTCTGTCTTCTTGTCAGAAAGTGAAGCACTGTCCACACTGATAAAAAGGATAAAGGTAAGAAAAGCAAACCACAAACTACTAACTACCGGTAGATGTAAGACAGTACAGTCATGACACACATTGTACTGCACATTTATCAAGCAACTGAACAAAGACGGAACAAAAGTGCTGAAAGCTGCAGACAAAAATGGATTGTATTCATAAATATAACACAAAAGAAACGCTTTCTTGATGCTGTGTTTATGTTGTTTTTTTCACTCTGTAAAATGGCTCTTTTAAGATCTCAACAAACAAACTGACATAGTTTCCTTTTGCTGTTTGTGCAGCCTAAAGTTTAAAAATATCAATTTAAGAGCTGCCACATTGTTTATTATTGCACTGACCATAATGTGCAACATGATTTCTTTCATAGAGCTTTTTTTCCCCTGAACTTTGAATGCCTCTCGTAGGAATGCTAACTTTCTTGAAGTTGAAACGCTGCCGAAGTTTCCATGAAAATACCTATCTCTTTGTTATAATAATTCAAATGGCGTAGTGACATTTTTATGCCCACACACACAATGTGGATCCCACATGGCACACACACTGCCTGCCATTTGGCTCCACAGTCCTGCATGAGAGAAACAGGATTAGGGCAGATGCAGAACTTCTCTGTAGACCAGATGCTGAGATTATCTCTCTGTACTCTTCGCTTGCTACTGTCTGGAATTTGTACGTTTCCAGACAATTTTAGAGGATGTGAAACAAGAACATTTGAAAAAAAAAAAAAGCTAGTTGGTTTTTATTCCTAAATTCATGACGTGAACGTCATTTTGGGAAGATAAACAAGCAGCACAGGCGATGTCTGGAAACCTCATCAGCCGTTTGCTATAAACAAAGTGAAACTGTGAGAAGGGGATTTAATTGAAGTTTCTTTCCCGAGGGCAGAGTTGTTCCAGCCGTTAAAACCTGGAAGTGTAAAGCTGTTTGTTGCCTCCCGAGACATTTACTGTAAAGATTTATCTGAACCTTTTATACAGTTACAGCATATTTCTTTTCAATTATTTCCCTAAAAAAGTAAGGCATAAACTCACTGTGCACGTTTAATAGATGTAGTTCTGGATGTTGCCTTTGCTGTGCAGGATATACAGTAACTGCCTCATTAACCCCAATAACTCAGCGGTTGTTAAAAGAAAGGACACTGTACCCCGCCCCCTGGATCTTCTGTGCAATTATTTTAGTTTTTATAGGAGCATATTTCAATTCTTATTGTCTATAAATATTATTGCTCATATCAAGATCTCAGTTCATTGGTTGTTATTCAGCCAAATACTGTAGTACAATTATCATAAAAAGTTTCTAGACTAAAGCGTGACATAATTAGGAAGCTAATTACTGTAGTGCCATCAGTTTGATGCTTGAAACTTTCAGTTCATAAATGTGGTTTGAATACAAAATAAATTTAAAATAAAGTTTAAAATGGGGGAAAAAAATACAATGTGAAAAGCTAAACTGAAAAACATTTTAAATTACTAAAAGAAAATCACAGTTTTGAGCCATGATTGTTAACATCTGTTATTTGAATGTACTGCAGTTTTGGTTTTACCCAGAACATAAACTGATCTGTCTGAAATGATGTGCTCCAGTAATTTTACTGTTTTTAGTTTACACTTGTTTCCAGAAAAACTGACATCGATCTGCAAACAATTTAAACACGCATATTTATTGAAAACAAAGCAAGAACACCATATCACATGGTGAAAATGAAAAACTTATTATCTTTTTGTATTCATCGCAGTATCCATCTTTTTTATTCAGTGGTATAAATTGGCCTGCACTTTATCAAATTATAATTGATTTAACTGAAAATAGTTTTGATTTATTTTGAATTTATTTACCATATTTTTCGGACAATAAGGCACACTTAAAATCTGAAAGTTATGCACCATAACTCATGTTCCCCGACGGAAGGGAACGAGGTGCAACATATGACTATGGGAATTGCGCCGCCGCGCGGTTCACCTGAAGTAATACACTCACGCCTTGAATAAGGCAGGTGGGCGTCAGCGTCATCGATGAGGCCCCGCCCTCTTCATATTTAAGAGGCTGACGCCCCACCTTTCTTTCTCATGGTGCACTTCACCGAGCTTGGGCATTGAAAGGGCAAACAAGTGTTGCACCCCGTTCCTTTCCTTCAGGGAACATGAGTTATGGTGCACAACTTTCAGTTCCCTTATCAGTCAGTCCACTCAGTGCAACATATGACTATGGGAACGTATTTCACTCATGCCCTGAAAATGCTCTGGAAATGCATGCTTGTGAGAACTTTATGCCTTAAACTGTAGGCGTTTAGCTGTTCTCTACTCTGTGGTAGAGAGGATAGCCTGAGTGACGTCACATGCTGTGACATCTAAACTGTAATGTTTGACAAATGTGTTTTAAGAGGCCCAGTTAGCAGCTGCACATATTTCTGCTACTGGCACACCTCTGAATAAGGCCCATGAGGCAGCCAGTCCTCGTGTGGAATGAGCATGTACCCCACTGGGCACTTGCTGACCTTTACTGCTGTATGCCCTCTTAATGGCCTCAGTCACCCAGTGTGAGAGGCGCTGTTTTGACAGGGCTTTGCCAGCAGCTGGATTAGCAAAACACACAAACAGCTGGTTTGTTTTTCTCCAACTGACAGTTCTAAGCACTCAGGGCCCTAACAGGGCGGAGTGCGTTCAGCCTCCTCTGTCCTTCGGTTAGTACAGGGGGAGGAGGAAATGTTGACAGTTCAAAGTCCAGACTTCTAGGATTTAACGTTGGATCCTTTGGAACGTATGTGGGGTTTGGACGCAGAGTGACCTTTGACCCGTCTGGGGAAAACCTGGTACACATTGGGTGTACAGATAGGGTGTGGAGGTCACCAACGCGCTTAGCTAAGCACAGAGCTAAGAGCAAAGCAGTTTTATAAGATAATAAATCTATCTTAATGCTGCTAAGAGGCTCAAATGGAGGCTCACATAGAGCGTCCAGGACTAACTGCAGGTCCCACACAGGGGCCAGAGTCCTGCTGTGAGGCATTTTCCTCAGCACACCCTTCATGAACCGTATCATGAGAGGGTGGGCACCGGGTGATTTACCTCCCCAGCCTTCATGGCACGTCGAGATGGCTGACAGGAAAACCTTAATGGTGGAGAAGGAGAGGCCCTTCTCCAGCAGGTCTTGTAGAAAAGTGAGGACCTGAACCAGGTCACAGGAATATGAGATAATCCTCTCTAGACACTAGGCCTCAAAAGCACGCCATTTGTGAGCGTAGAGAGTCTGAATAGACTGTGCTCTCGCTCCCTGTATTGTGTTTACCACATTACTAGGCAGTCCTAAGGCCATCAGCCGGTTCCTTTCCGCGGCCAAGCCCAGAGAAGCCACAATTCTGTGCGTGGGTGAAAGAGCTGCCCGTGGGCCTGAGTCAGCAGGTCCCTGTGGGGGGGCAGCTGCCATGGTGTCCCCGTCAACAGTGAGATCACCTCTGGGAACCATGGTTTCTGTGGCCACCTGGGAGCTATCCGTATGAGGGAGAGAGCTCCCTTGCATATGCGTTCCAACGTCGCCTGAATCAGGGGGACGGGGGAAAAAGCATAATACAGCTCCCCCGCTGGCCACTCGTACGCCAAGGCATCTGTTCCCAGTGGTGCGTCTGTCTCCCTTATCGAATGATACAGGGAGCAGTGCGTGTTGCTTTTGCAAGCGAACAGATCTACGGATGCCCGCCCGTATCATGCCCAGATCTGGTCCACAATGCGTGGGTTCAGCCTCCACTCTGGGGAGAGGACGGGCCCTTTTGAGAGGGCGTCTGCCCCGTGATTTAGTTCGCCCAGGATGTGTGTCGCCCTCAGGGACAATATTCGGGAGTTGCACCATGTGAGCAGTTTCTGTGTCAACCTGAGGAGGTGCTGGGACCTTGTCCCACCTTCTCTGTTGATGTAGGACACAGTCGTCCGATTTTATCAGGACATGTTGTTGTGTAATCAGTCCCTTCCTGTAAAAATGTTTCAGGGACAAAAACACTGTTTTCAGTTCCAGGAAATTTATGTGGAGCTTTACCTCCTGCTGTTTCCAGAGCCTTTGGGCATACTGGTTTCTGCAGAGGCCTCCCTACCCAGTCTTTGAAGCGTTCGTGGTGACCAGCACACGAGACAGTACCCGTCCCAGTGTGATGCCTGTCCTGAACACTGAGGGAGCCCTCCAGGGCTCCAGAGCTTTCATGTACTCTGTGCTGATCAGTATCCCCCTCGTCCCTTTGGGAGGGGCAGGATACATTTGTTTGTTTAGCCATATCTGCAGAGGGTGCATTTTTAGCAAAGCCTGAGGCACGCAGGGAATGGCCGCCGCCAGGAGGCCCAGGAGACGCTGGCACAGTTTGAGGGAGACACTCCTGCCCAGCTAAAGACGTGCCAGGCAGAGGTGGATGGATGAGACCCGAGCCTCTGAGAGCCTTGCTCTGTACAGAATGGAGTTGACCTGTACACCCAAAAATACGGTAATCTGAGCTGGGGTCAGATTGCTTTTTTTTTTCATGTTTAAGACAAAACCCAGAGCCTCCAGGTGAGACATCACCTTCTGCGAGTGCTACTGGGCTTGGGCCCTGTCGTGCCCAATGATAATCAGATTGTCTAAATAATTCAGAACTCGGACCCCTTGACCTCTCAATGGGGTCAAGGCCGCATCCAGGCATTTCGTAAATTATCTGGGAGCGGTTTTTAGCCCGAAAGGGAGTGCCAGGAACTCGAATGATTTTCCTTCGAAGGCGAAACTGAGGTATTTTCTGTGCTGAGGTAGGATGTTCACGTGGTAAAAGGCGTCTTTGAGGTCGACCATGCAGAAGTAATCCCTCTGTCTTACTGAGTGAATTACTTGTCGCAGCGTGAGTATCCTGAATTTGAATGATTTTATTCTTTTGTTCAGAATCCTGAGATCCAAGATAGGCCACAAGCCTTTGTCCCGTTTGGGCACTAAGAAATACTTGCTGTAGTGGCCTTTGTTCACATCGTGAGCTGGGACAACATTTATTACCCCTTTCTGTAACATTGTGGAAATTTCGTCCCTCAGAACGTGGGCACGGTCTGGGTTTATGGTGGACACCAGCACCCCCGTAAAAGGGGGTGGCAGTCTGATGAACTGCAGCCGGAGGCCCTGGCTTATGGTGGCCATGACCCACGTGCTGGGTTTGCACGCCTCCCAGGCGTCCACGTGTGCGCACAGCCTGCGAGGCGTGTATTTTCATTTGTGTGTGTGTCGTGGGCACAGGAGGGGGGGCAAGGGGCCCCCTCCGCTTTCCCTTTGACAAACTGACCTGTCCGCCAGCGGCAGCCGGGGAGTCTGTCTGAGGCAGACAGGCTCCCGGCTCCCCGCTGAGGCTCATTGTCTTGCCTGACAATGGGTGTGTTAGGGAGGGGTGGCAACCCTCTCCCTTTATTGACACTGTTTTCATAAAAATGGTGCTGCGTTTGTTGTTGTTGTTTTTTAGTCAAGACACAGGGCATGTGCTGCTTTGAAACTTTATTGTCTTGTTTCAGAGAGAAAATTCTGTTTGTTACATACACAGCCGAGTCACGTTTAGTACACACACAATTGCCACCAGCTTTTTGCTGCATTTTAAACTTAAAGTCTGGGCATAAAAGTCCGGTCGGTTTCCTGTAACACTGCGAAGCGGTCCCGGTTCGTCGGGCCGGCTTCTGCCTCCGGTCCCGGTTCATCGAGGAAGACCTCGGTGGACCCACCTGGCGGGGAACGAACCTGTTCCTCGCCCAGGCCTGGCCAGCCTGTGGCGGTCCTGCTGCCAGTCTCGGCCTCTGTTCTCCGTCGAACGCTGGCCTCTTCTGCAGAGGGCGGCGTGTGGCTGAGATGTGTCTAGGCTGCGCGCCCCTGCTTCCACTGGCATCCCTGGGAAGCACAAACGTTTTTCTCGGCATCCCCTCGCGTAGGGCTTCGGACTGTTTCCGCCTTTGTTCCAGCCATGTCTGGATTCGCTCCAGAACTCCTCCGAAGAGCCCCGTGGGCTCGATCGAGTGGTGGAACATTGGGTACTGCTGGCAGGTCCGTCAAGGTTAGCCACAGGTGGCGTTGAGCGATGACAATTTCAACCATACTCCTCCCTTGAGCAATGGCTGCTGTGCCCATCAGGCGGAGGACAAAGTCTGTCGCCTTGCGGGCTTCCTCCAGGATGTCATGTCGGCCGCATTTTTCTGTTTGATGATCTCTTGGAGCTCCTGTAGCTTCTCCGCCAAGTAGGCCTGCATCATGGCCGAGGCATTCATGGCACGGACCGCGAGGCCCTGAGCTCTGTAACATTTCTCGAGCTGGGAGGCCGACGCGCAGCAGGCCTTGCTGGGGAGAGTTGGCCTGGAGCCCGATGTTTTGGGGGCTAAGTGGGCCGCCAGCGTGTCCTCCATTTGTGGGATGTTGGCCATTCCTGCAGCCTCCATCCCTGCGACGTCGAGGAACTGGGAGAGTGGCAGAAGCATCGGAGCCCTGGGTTCAGCCCAGGTGCAAGTTAGCTCCGTGAGGAAGTCTGGAAAAATCTGCATCCTGTGCCTCGTGGCCGACAGCTGCTTTGCGAAAAAGTAATTCCCCGCCACCCTCGTAACCTGTTGGCGAGGTGGGGGTTCTGTCCAGCTGATCTGCAGCGTGTCCACTGCTCTACGACATAGGTCGAACAGAGTGGGAATGGAGACATCCGTCTTTGGGTGAGCTGTCGTTGGGTTCTGGGAGAAGTCTTTGTTTTCTCCTTCATACTCATTTTCAGCTTCGTCGTCCGATATTTGGGGCTCGTCAGCCTGCTGGTCTTTTTTGTAGTTTTTGCTTTTCTCTTTCCTTTCTCGGGAGCCATGGCTGATAAGGATAAAAGCTTGCTAGCAGACTGCTAACGTGGTTGGTCCGAAGACGTTCTCTCGTCGAGCCGCTCTTCTCGGCTAGCCGGCTAACTTCGTTAGCTAGGTAGCGTGTGACGCAGTTTGCGCCGTCGAGCAAAGCTGCGAAGAGAGCAGAAGAAAAACCTCGAGGTTAAATAAAATCCACTGGGCTAGCTTTCACTAACCCAGTAGCACGTAGGAAATTTCTCTGTTGCGCCCAAGGTAGGGAGCGTGCTCACCTCCAGTCGAGCGATGTAGTCACAGAGAGTCCCACGAAGTTCAGGTGTAAGCGAGGTGAAGGGCAAAAAGAGAAAGAAAGGTGGGGCGTCAGCCTCTTGAATACAAAGAGGGCGGGGCCTCATCGATGAAGCTGACGCCCACCTGCCTTATTCAAGGCGTGAGTGTATTACTTCAGGTGAACCGCGCAGCGGCGCAATTCCCATAGTCATATGCTGCATTAAGTGGACTGACTGATGAGGGAACCTTTAATTTGATCAAAAATCAACTGTGACCCTTATAATCCAGTGCACATTATGAATTAATTCTGGTTGTGCTTACTGACCTTGAACCGATTTGATGTGGTACTGTACACGACGCTCAAAAATCTGTCAAAATATTTTAGTTTTGCTTAATGCGCTTTATAATACCAAAAATATGGTAGGATTTTTTTTATATACTAAACACAGCTGCATGACGCATTCAGTGATTAATAAATGTTGATCTTACTGTCTTTTCAGTGTCACATCCTGCCACTGATATTAAATTAGTTCAAATCAAAAACATTCTGATTTTTAGCAAGCGAAAGGTTCAGCTTTTAGTTAAAAAGAAAAACATTAAACAGCAGTGATGCAAAGTAACATTTTGTTTTTAAAATGGGTTTCATTCATCCTGCAGCTGTAACAGCTCAGATTATCCTGCTGCAATATAATTGCAGCTTTAAATATTAATTCACTTGATCTGTTAATAGTAAATGTTTTCTAAAACATAAAATATTGCAACTGTCTATAGTGATGAAAAAGAGTAATTTGTATCTTATGTGTATTTTTATTCTTGCCAAACCTCTCTCCTCTTGTCTTCTTACGTGTTGACTTTCCCACAGTTTATTACAGGTGATCTTGTTTAACCTCCTGAGACCCTGCGTTCACATATGGGGACATTACATTTTGGCTTACATTCAGACTGAAGCCTGGTTTATACTTCTGTCTTATGTCGGGTACCGACCGAATGCGTTTCGGCCAGCGGAAGCGGACGGTTTACATTGAAAGTCTATGTGGAGACGCGTCGAGACACGGCGAATCGTGAAGCGGCGCGTTTTGAGTGTTTGAAGCAGCGCTTCAGCACGCGGAAGTTCCTTTCCGCGCACATGCGCGTCCGAAGCAACCTACGCGTCGAGCAGCGTCGAGCCGCCAAAGATCGACAAAGTTGATATTTTGTTGCTCGACGCGTCGCGGCAACCAATCGGGAGAGACTCTGCTATGTGATGACGTAACGACAACGGGACTTTTTTTGGACTTTTTAAACTTACCCCATCGAGCCTCCATGAATGAACCAGCCTTAGGTAAGAAACTTGGCAGTTGCTGCTGTCCGCTCGAGCGTACAATCACCCCAAACATAAAAAAAAAAAGTTTTAATCTCAACAAAGACTTTTGGAGCTGCAGTTCGGCTCGTAGAAAACCCACTCAAGTAGTAACGAGGCTCACGTGCAGCTGATTTTATCTGCCAGCAGCATGAAACAAACAACCCGACCCGGAAAACGAGCCAGACCCCCCTCCTCTGCCTCCCCCCAGTGTGCGTCATCAGACGCGTCTTCAGTGGCTTTGTGTGAAAGTGACAAGCGGCCAAAGGGGGGCGGCAGGAGCGTTTTGACGGAACAGGTCAGTACCCGGCATTACGTCTTTTACCCCCCGTTGAGTGAAAAAAGGTTGCGCAACTTCTGGCTGCACTCCTGCTGTGATCCCCCAGTGACAGCCCGTCTTGTACGTGGCCCCCAAGCAGAACTGCAAGACGCTGCATACAAGACGGGCTGTCACCGGGGGATCACAGCAGGAGTGCAGCCAGAAGTTGCGCAACCTTTTTTCCCTCAAATTTTCACTCAACGTGGGGTAAAAGACGTAAGACAGAAGTACAAACCAGGCACCGTTGACCGAAACATTGCAGTCACCTCTGACACACAGACCCTTTCATAAGTCAGACCCGCGCAGTTCCCGCACAGACGAGTCCAGCTTTAATACCCATCGGGTCATTCATAAAACAAAGTTGAATCCGGCCACAGCCCGCCCTCAATGGAGCATTCACAAAACAATTTGGAGCGCGTGTTGAAAAGAGGCGTGGTGAAAATCTGCTGCTCAGAGGACGTGGTGGCTGCGTGTTTAACGTGGGACCGCACCGCAGAGGTGGATGTAAACAAACATGGCAACGCTAGCGAACATCGTTGTGTTTCTTCGAATGCTTTTTTTGGGGGGTTTTTTGCTCTCGCATCAGTAAAGCAATCCGCTCCAGAAGGGCCCCATCCTTCACTGTACCGGTAAGTCCCTTTTTCTTCCTCTGCGCGCAGAGACAGGAACACACAGGTCTCTGCATCACCCCAATTGACCTTTCGCAGAAGCCCCGCCCCCTTAGTTACTGTTGCTACGCCCGTCAAGCTTTCTGTAGCCGGTGAGTGTTAGCACGTCATGACGGGGATAGCTTGTATACCAGTGCGTGTTAGTGACTCATTTTGGAGCAATACCAGCGCAATATAATTATGTATAATTACACTCTATATAATATGTATAATTACACTCTGAAAGCAGGAGAAATATACATTGAGTGGTTTTAGGAGATATGAATGACTTTAGATGGAAGAAAAAACGATGCTAATTTTATGCTAGCGCGACCTTGTTGCATGTCTTCAAAAATTAATAAAAAATCGAATTTAATCTCAAATGTGCTATACAGGCAATCGTTTAGTAAAAAAGCCATGTATAATTACACTCTGAAAGCAGGAAAAATATCCAATGAGTGGTTTAGGAGATATGAATGACTTTAGATGGAAGTAAAACCGATGCTAATTTTAAGCTAGCGCGACCGTTTTGCATGTCTTAAAAAATTAATAAAAAATCGAATTTCATCTCAAATGTGCTATACAGGCAATCGTTTAGTAAAAAAGCCATGTATAATTACACTCTGAAAGCAGGAAAAATATCCAATGAGTGGTTTAGGAGATATGAATGACTTTAGATGGAAGTAAAACCGATGCTAATTTTAAGCTATCGCGACCGTTTTGCATGTCTTAAAAAATTAATAAAAAATCGAATTTCATCTCAAATGTGCTATACAGGCAATCGTTTAGTAGAAAAGCTAGTATTACTTCTAGAGCAGGACAGTCACAATGAATGTTTGTCTTACCTTTGAGCATACATACGAATGCTTGTTTATCTTCGAGACATTAAGCTGGGAGTGAGGCCTTCCACACTGTTTTATCCATTGTTGACACCGTTCCAGTTGTGTTTTCGGCTTTGGGAAGGGAAAAAACAAGACTCCACCAGACAAACTCTTGGGATACCTGCTGTCTGATTTACACAATCCATAGGCGCATCGCTTCACCATCTTGTAGAATGTCGGACCTAGCTTACATAGCCGGAGATGCTAGTGACGTGTGATTGGACAATGGCCGGTTGGGGGCGGGGTTTTGCGAAAGGTCAATTAGACATTTCCGTGATGATCAATAAAAAAAGAAAAAGATTCGGCGAAGAATAGCAAGTGATGCGCGAGCAAAATACAGATGTCATGTTGTTGTTTACACATTTAAATACAGCGCAACAGTGTGCGCCGGGATAGTACGTGGGAGAGTACGTCATTATTCAAATACGTTTGAAGCCGCGCAGCCCCGAGACCTTTCACAAGTCGACAGATGCGGCTTTAACACTACCTCTGCTCACGGGTCAGGCACGGATCAGAGGCGAGTCAACTTTACTCGCCAAGGCGCGTTTGTATGTTTTCTGAATGCTCGTTGGAGGTCTGAACACGCATCAGAGACGGATTGATGCGTCTTATGAAAGGGGCTGCTCTGTAGGGTGAGAGTTTGTCATTTGTTTTGAGCGGCACTGCCTGATGTTGACTCATTTTTGTTGCTCTAAGGCAATGTTTTTCAACCACTGTTCCGTGGCACACTAGTGTGCCGCGAGTGATAGTCAGGTGTGCCGTAGAAATTATCCAATTTCACCTAACTGGTCTAAAAAGATTTTTTGAAAACTAATTAATTATCTGCGTTCGGCCGTACGCCGCTCTACGCCGTTCTACGCCGTTCGTACGCAGAGGCACACGCGTATCCCCGCAGAGCATGTGCGCGCAAAGCTAAATTTTAACGACCGCGAACGCAAGCGCGTTGTCGCCCAATAAACTGCCCAGCGCCGGACTGTTTTGTATGCGACTTAAATTTATTAAATTCCTCTTCTTCATCCCTGATCTGGCCTTTTCTTTGTTTTTTTTGCCAAACGTCAAGTGATCGCTTCCTCCTCCGCTGACTCCATGACTGAAATGATGAGGAAATGAATGAATTTGTCACGAGCGAATTAAACTCTGCTCCAACGTGGCTGTGCGAGGTTCTGCATATTTCCTGTCTGATGTGTGGGTTGCAGGACCAGTGCTTCCTGTTTTTAGTTTATTTTTTAGAACTTTTTATTAACATATAAACACAGAACACCGCTGCGGCAGAAGCTGCCGGCTCTCTCCTTTTTTTCTTCCACCCGACCTGTCAATCAATTCAGTAGGCGTGTCAGCAAATGAGACAGTACATTTCGTTTGGATTTACTTTTACCGGGGACGCAACGAGACCAACTCTGTTGTGCTTGGTATGCGGTGAGAAGCTGTTTATTTAATTCCTATTCAAGACACTTTGATAAGAATGACTACCGGTATATATTTAATATAGGCGGATACAGAGTATCTTTTTTACTGGTGGTGTGCCTCGTGATTTTTTTCAATGAAAACACTGTGCCTTAGCTCAAAAAAGGTTGAAAAACACTGCTCTAAGGATTACCTGATTGAGATCCACACAATAATCAGACTATCAGGGGTGCTTTTAAGCAGCGAGTGGTTGTCACGTGTTTCTGTTGCGTTTGAGCTCGTAGGAGCACAACCCCTCCAATACCAGCTTGATCACTACACAGACTGCTGGTATTTCAATTCAGTTTCAATTCAGTTTATTTATATAGCACCAAGTCACAGTCATCTCAGGGCGCTGAACAAATTGGATTCTATCAGATGAATATGATTTTAACTATTTTAGAGCCGTTCCTGTAACCCCAATATCATATTCAAGTCTCTGAAGTAGAATACTGTATTGTGATCAACTGTATCAAACACAGCACTGAGGTCTAACAGGACCAGTGTAGACACAAGTCTGAGGCATGAGAATATCATTACAGTAGTAATTTTTACTAGTGCTGTTTCAGTGTTCCGGTGAGCTCTAAACCCTGACTGGAACTCTTCAAACATATTATTTCTGTGCAGATGTTCACGTAACTGACCTGCAACTATTTTCTCTAGGATTTTTTTAGATGAAAGTTAGTATAGATACAGTATACTGGTACAGGTCTATACAGTAATTGGCTAGGATTCCTGGCCAATTAAAATTATAGTTGTTATCTCCACAGTTTTCTGACTACCAGATAAATGCAGTTACAGCTTAAAGTTGCAGCACAGCAGAACACAGACCATTGTTATATTACTTTGTACAGTATTTCCAACATTTTTGTAATAACTGACTTCATAAAGGTCATGCAATGTTAGATGCGGTCAAAATATGTCCCATAAGCTGATGCTGCTGAATAAAACTGTTCCGCTCGGCTTGAACAAGAACAGATTTTCCAAACCGGTTTCTATCAGGATGCTGAAGGGTTCTTCAGCTGGAACAGGTTTGAAAGATCTATCATTACTAAAATTATGAAAAAGTATCATGTTTCAGACCAAACTTTTTGTGATTTAAAGTGTTTGTTTGCCGAACAGAGATGAATTTAGGTACTTATTTACAGAAAAGCCATCAAAATATAAAGCTTTTTTTTTTACCTCTATTAATGCATTTTTGCCATGGTTTTACTCTAAATTTCGACATGGGTCATACATTCTATTTTTAGAGCACAAGTGAGGCAGACATGTTTAAGATTTTAGTTTCCTCGCTGAAAGAAACACCACCAATACTGCATGTACATCTCTGAAAAACAAACCTGGAGGTTTGGTTTGAATCCTGCAGACTGAGATACCGTATGTCAGTGCCCAGGCTTTTGGGTATGTTTGAGTCACAATATGTGCGCACGCACGTGCATGTTATAGACTGTAGTCTGGAATATAAAATGAGCAAAGTCGTTGACCAGTCACTTATAACAAACACACTCTTTAGCATTTGAGATTTTTATTAATGAAAAGTGCGGTATAAATTGAATTCATTATTATTATTATTATTATTATTATTATTATTATTAAAATCAGCTTTTTGTTTTTTCATGCTATTGGCACACACACACACAAGCACTATGGTTTTCATTTGCTGTGGATATGGATGTTGGAGGCCAAATTATGATGGAACACTGCTGCGCAATCGTTTAGTGGCTGCTCACACACACTCACATTCCTTTCCCCTCCCTGCCGGTGTTATTTTTATCCTTTTTTCTCATTTCCCTTGCCGTTTCCAACAGCTTGTCCTAAACGTGTTTAATGCATTTCCCTCTTGTTTTCCTAGTGTCCTACTTTTTTACACCAGTATTTTTGTCACGTGGTGATGGGACATAAACTGAAACTGCACGATTAACTGAACTCTGACCAGTTTGCTTGTGTTTATTGTCATCTTGCAGGGGAATGTGAAACAAAAGCATCAGTGTGATGAGTATATGACAGAACCGTCACTTACAGGTAAGAGATTTGTTTGTGTTTGCTGCCATCTGGTGGTGAATAAAATCACAACGTCTGCTTTAAATTTAATCCAGATTTTTTCATTCATTCATTCAACCTTTATTTAGTCAGGTAAATCTTTTGAACCTCATGGGCTCATTTACGAAAGCGACCTGCTAAAACTAAAGAACAATGAACAGCAGTGGTAGAATTTCATTAAACAATAAACAAACAAACAATAAACAATAGAAAACAAAAAGAGAGAAAAAAACAAAAGTTTTTTTTTTTTCTTTTTCTTTTTTTAACAAAGTATCAAAAAACTAGCAAAACATTATAAGGTAGACGTATAAAATCAAAGACAGGAACAAATCAAAAGATTACAGTGTTGCAAAGAAAAATAAAGTACCGTAGAGGTGAAAACACAGAAACTGAGTTCTGATTAATTAAATATTGTTTTCTTTTAATAATATTTTCTATAGAAATGTGATTAGACTACTTTGTAGTTTTTAGGCTTTCAGTAATTAATTTTCAGCAGTAACATAACATTTTATGAAAAGCACCTCCCAGAGAGGAGGACAAAACAGGAGCCCATTAGGGAAAGAGACTCTATCTGCAGTTCTAGGTAAGTGTTTTTGATGCATAGTTAGGAGATTTTATTTGTAAAGAAATTATAAACTCCAGAGAAATCTTTTAAAACTTCTTTTAAAAAAAAGACTGATAATTAATTCAATCCATTTATTCATTATAAAGATTAGTCTCACTGAGTCACAAGGGCTCATCTTCAAGAGAGACTTGATTTAGACAAGCGTATAGAGTACAGACAACAATATACAATCAAAAGCAATTAAAATAAAAAGTAGTCTTATAAATATAAACATACAGTATATATGCTTGTATTTGTATATACAGTGTATGTATGTATATATATATA
>JBBPBX010000027.1:12081-28626 GCA_038048925.1 Garcialebias charrua | reverse complement strand
AAGACTGATCACAGCCCTCCTGACACTGAACAGCATACCTGTACATGTACACAATATTACTCTGTTTGTGCCGGGGGACTGGATCTTTGGATCTACATGTATCTGGTTTGAGAGAGGAGTAAAGGAGGCTATCTTTGTGAAAAGCAACCATCCATCATTAAAGAGGGGCAGAGGCCTCCGTGTTAAACTGTCCCACACAATGCTGTTATTGCTAGTATCACTCAGCCCCCGGTGAATAGCAAGCGGCCATCAGGGTGCTAATGAGCCAATGTCAGGCTGATGGTTCTCCTTAAACATGTGAACGGCTAGTTTTGAATCATCTTCTTTCAGCTTTTCACTCTTCAGGGGTCTCCACAGCGTGTCATCCTCCTCCATCTCACTCTGTCCTCTGCATCCTCTGTCCTCACTCCAACTACCTTCATGTCCTCTCTAACTGCATCCATTTATCTCCTCTTTGTTATTTTCCTGGCAGCTGCATTTCTAACATCCTTCTACAATATACCCACTGTCCCTCCTCTGGACATGTCCAAACCATCTCAGTCTGGCCTCCCTAACTTTATCTCCCAGTTGTTCAACATGTGCTGTACCTCTGATGATCTCATTCCTGATCTTATCCATCCTTGTCACTCCTAAGGAGAACCTCAGCATCTTCATTTCTGCTACTTCCAGTTCTTTCTCCTGTCTTTTTGTCAATGACACTGTCTCCAGACCATACAACATAGCTGGTCTCACCACTGTCTTGTAAACTTTTCCTTTGACCTTTGCTGACACCTTTTTGTCACAAATCACTCCTGAAACTTTTCTCCATCCACTCCATCCTGCCTGGACTCTCTTCTTCACCTCTTTACCACATTCCCCATTTTCCTGGACAGTGGACCCCAAGTACTTGAAGTCCTGCACCTTTGTGACCTCTGCTCCTTGTAGCCTCACTGTTCCACTGGCCTCCCTCTCATTCACACACATGTACTCTGTCTTACTACGGCTGACTTTCATTCCTCTTCTTTCAAGTGAATACCTCCACCTCTCCAAGTTCTCTTCCACTTGTTCCCTGTTCTCACCACAGATCACAATGTCATCTGCAAACATCATAGTCCACAGGGATTCCTGCCTGACCTCATCTGTTAGTCGGCCCATTATGGCATGATTCGAACGCCATATACAGTAATTTAGCTACGTGGTACGGAGCAGACAGGCAGAGGCGTGAGGCCGGTGAATCTGGTGATTTTTCAAAATAAAAGTTTTTTTTAATCTTTTTTTTTTCCGTGGACCCGGTACAAATAGACCCATGGCCCGGTACCGGTCCACTATCTGGTGGTTGGGGACCACTGATTTATAAGCCTGACCTTAGTACAGCTCCTCAGACTGAAGAAGTTTTTCAGATGAAAGGTGAAACGTTTCTACAATTTTTTTTAACCCATCCAAAGGACCTGACTTAACTTTTTTTGATTTTTCTACCTGGATTATTGAATATGCATCACAATACTGTTGTGTTTGTCTTTATGCAGAGTTGAGAGAACTTAAAGCAGCTATACAAATGGACTTAAAGCTCCTACCATCACCCCTTGAAGTCTCATCCCCCCCTCCTGTGAAGGGACTGAAAAATAATTCCAGGTTACCGCTTAGTTATTTATCATTGTTTAATTGTCATTTATTTTTCATTTGCTCCAGTTTTTATTAATGTCAGCATGATGACCGTACTACACGTATCCTGATGTGTTCCCTCTTCTGATTTATTTTCTCCTCAGGATGTCAGCAGAACAAATGTCTGAGTCTCCACATCCCTTGACTCCATTGAATTTAAGACCATATTCGACTTCTCCGTGTCATCTTAAACCAAAGCCCCCGAGTCCACATCCTCCAACTAAGACATCACTATTCAGGACTCACGGTCTACATAGAATCATATCAGCCTCAAATAAATCAAGCAAACCTCCCCCCTCCAGGACGAACACTACAGAGCAAGACGATGTGAAAAGCAGTAAAAGCAAACACCTCTGCAGTTTTCCTACAAAGCAAGACCATTTGGATGTCCACCATAGAAGCTTCCTGAATGTTAACTCTGAGAGGAACTCACCTTCCCCTGAAAACCATCTATCATCTCAGAGCTGTATTCCCTTACAGAACACTGGTTTGTCACCACATAGGCAGAGAACAAACAGCTCTGCCTGGACTTCAAGAAATATTAATATTGCTTCCTCCTTGTCTGCCCCTGCACTCAGTCATGTCGCTGACGCAGGCAGCTACAGCATCGTTCACACCGGCCATTCTGTGTCTAAAAAGACACAAGATGAGCAGCAAATGTGCAACACTGGAAACATCTCTGAGTCAACAGTGCAGCTGGTTAATCGTGAAAGGATGAGTAGCTCAAGGAGCTCAGCCGTATCTGAAACTCCAGCACAAACTGGCAGAAAGAAGCTCGAGAGTTCAGTTCATAGAAACAAAATGGGACACCTCAGACTGAACACCAGCAAACAGCAAGGCCCAAAGAGCAGCAGCTTGACTGACACCGCCTCACATCCAGAAAGCTGTGGAGCACAGAGACGTGACACACGCACTCAACCACAATCTGCAGGAACTACCGGAAAATATGTTTCACCTAAAAACGCACAAGAGAAGCCAACAAACCTGCCAAGAAGTGACCAGCTCACACAGACACAGTCCCAGTTTCCCAAAATGTTTCATCGGCCAGTTCCTTCTGCAGGAACGCAGACGTGATGTCGGTCACTAACGAAACACCTCTGGTTAAATCAGGCTGGTTGATGTGTAACCCTGAATTTTTGTTTTTGTTTTAAACTTTAATT
Source organism: Garcialebias charrua (assembly GCA_038048925.1). Taxonomy (NCBI): domain Eukaryota; kingdom Metazoa; phylum Chordata; class Actinopteri; order Cyprinodontiformes; family Rivulidae; genus Garcialebias; species Garcialebias charrua. Next base: position 25,825 of record JBBPBX010000027.1, on the reverse strand, counting down.
TTTGTTTGTTTTTAAACAATATATGACAAAGCTGCTAATAAATATTTGAGAGCTTGGACTTCTTGTCTGTGTAGCTGAAATCAAAATCTCACTGAAAATCTTCTGTTTTGCTGTGACATGAGTGGAAACTGACAGAAGAGGTAAGTGAAGTTGGTATTTTTACATTCAGGAAGAGAAGCACAGTTTTTTTCCCTTTGTTTTTAACAACAATGCTTTTAAGAAAACGGCACAAGCTTTAAAATAAATAATTTTTGCTTTTAACTATAGTACATTTCTCTGTCTGCTGTGAAATTTTACTGAGTTGTACTCCAATTTTAATTTATTTTTTTTCCACAATTTTATTACTTCAAACACTAAAAAGCGGTCCTGACAAACAACTGGACCTTTTCTTACAGGTTTCACTTTTTCATTTGGTGTTTTGAACATCGCATGAAGGATTTATAAATTTATTGTCAATTATAACGAGCAGGCATCAAAATATGCCTTTTTTCCCCCCTAAGAGAAAGCAACTTTCCCAGCTGATTTATGAAACGTCAACACCAGCTGAGTTTGGTGTTGTTTCTACAAACGAACACGATTTTAAGATAATCACTTGTCTTCTAAGGTCATTATTACTGAACTAAAGATATTAAACTGTATTTTCTTATGGTTGGATGCCTGACAAAGATAATGTAAATCAAGCTTTAAAATAAAAGCTTGATTTAGTCCATATTTTTCGGACTATAGGTTGCACCCGAGTATAGGTCGCATTGTCCAATTATTGCCAAAGAATTGGGAAAATCCATATATAGGTCGCACCTGAATATAGGTCGCACCCACGTCAAAATGTGGACCGTGTTTAGCTCTGCTGCAAATGTCTGCCACAGGAGCGCACAGCAAGATTAACTTAAAAACAATTAATTGTTTGATAAAAAAATTATAGGAAATATGTGTCTGAGCTGAACTTTTCTTTAATAAATGAATATTTTTTGCAGGATAAACACCTAAAAAAATATATTTGTTAGCTGACATTATTGTAAGAGTGTGTTTCAGTTTAATTTTTGTTAATAAATGATTACAAATCAGCTTATTTTATAAAAAGCCATAGGTCGCACCTGACTATACACAGGCCATGAAAAAATGATTAAAAAGCTGCGACTCCTGAAAATACGGTAGTTATTTACTTTTCCATTCAACACACCCAGATGACAGAATGTGAAATAGGTGTTGGTTATACCGGGTACATGTCAAGGTAAGCGTTTTTATTTTTACCTTTTTCAAACAATGAACAGATAAGATAACCATATTTTGCTGCTAGATTGCTTAATTTGGTGTTGAAATAACCAAAATTCCAAAGATGGCCCAAAAGGCTGATCGAAATTCTGAAACATCGCCCAGCTGTCAGTCGTACAACAGATTCATAGAAGGTTTGAAAAAGTTAATCAACTCGTATGTAGTTGATATCATATTCATTAAAAATGACAAATTTCCCTCTTGATTATTTTATCAACTGTAAAATTTAATAATAATAATAATAACTTTTATTTATAACGCATTTTACATCAAACAGATCTCAAAGTGCTACAATGAAAAATAAAATCAAGATAAAAATCAACCATAAATGCAACAAAGAAGAGGAACAACCAAGAGGATGGAGCCTCACAGATGATTGCATCAAAAACTTAAAATTCACAAAATGCAGATAAAATACTCAAAAAACTGGGTGCAATAAAAAACAAAAGCACAATTAATTATTTAAAAAACTGGATAAAAAGAAAGGTTTTAAACATGTCACAGTCTGTGGGGCCCTGAGGGCAGGGCGTTCCACAGCCGAGGGGCAGCGCAGGAGAAAGCCCGGTCTCCCATTGTGCGAGACCGAGACCTGGGAGTGAGAAGAAGATGGGTGTTGGAAGAGCGGAGAGTGCGGGAAGGACAGTGAGGGGTGAGAAGTTCTTTTAAATAGGATGGTGCATTACCGTACAGGCACTGGAAGGTGAGCAGATAAATTTTGTACGTGATCCGGGCAGAAACAGGAAGCCAGTGTAGTGAACGCAGTACAGGAGTGATGTGTTCATACTTACGCACTCTCATCAGGACCCTGGCAGCGCTGTTTTGGACATACTGTAGTTTTTGTATGTTCTTGCCAGGAATCCCGAAGAGAAGTGCATTGCAGTAATCCAGTCTGGAGGAGACAAAGGCATGGACGAGCTTTTCTGCATCAGTGAGGGACAGTNTGCAGAAAGTCTGCATTGACCTCGGTATATAGTGCCTTGCTGTCTTATCAAGTCACTCGAAGCTCTTTGTGCCCTCATTTACCCATTCATACAGTATTCTACCTATACTAAGACTAATCATTGCTTTTAGATAACATTCATACACCGATGGGACACACATTGGAGGCAATGAGGGGTTCAGTGTCTTGCCCAGGGACATTTCGGCATGTGACTGCTGGTGGAATCGAACCCCCAACTTTCACAATGGAGGATGACTGCTCTAACCACTCAGCCACAGCTACCCCAAGTTAAGTCTGCATGCTGGCCAAAATGATTCCGCTGCAGTTGTGGGCCGCACAAAATCGCTCCAAGGATAGGGCTGCAAATGGGAGAGGGTCCTCGCTGCAGCCTGCAGATGACGGCGGTGTCAGTCCCGGAAGTGGTGCTATTGCACTCCGGAAATGAAGGGGGCGCTATTTTCATGACCGCTGCCGTCTGGCCGGAAATCCACGGCCCTACCCTACCCGAGCCCTTAGTTTAATTACCCAAGCCCGAGGGAGCCCGCTGATTTCCTAGAAATCACCGCCCGACCCGACCCTACCCGATTAAAAAAAAAAAAAAAAAAAAAAAAAAAAAAAACACTACGTTTATTTATTAAGCTTTTACTGCGTTCTCCCACTCAGCAAAAGAACTTGATGTTGTTCTTCTGTGTTTTGATGGAGGAGGTGTGAGCGCGCTGCTCGCAGTGACTTTTGAAGCTTCAGGAATGTCAGGAATGCGGCAACTTGTTCCGCCGCAGATGAGAGCAGTGTGCCGCGGACGTGAGCGTGCACCTGACGCACGTCAGCTGGTGACATAATTTTGAGCTTGTTAAAGTTAGGCCACAGAAATAATGCAACTCTGTGCAAGTCGTGGATAATAATTTTGCGCTCCAGCACTTCTGCATGTCGCGCAGAAACACCTGCTGCGGAGAGGACTGGCAGTGTTGCTTCAGTTTCTCATTCCAGACAGAGACAAACCAGGTTGGTGGGATATTTGTCACCCTCCAGTTCTCTCTGTGCACGGTAAAATGGTTCGAGAAATGTCACTAAAAAGTCCAGCATGTCGGGGGAGACGCTGTCCAGGCGCGCGCCGCGCGCCTGCTCTCTGGCTGAGTTTGCGCAATTAGTGGCTGCGCTCAGTGCGCTGCGGTTTTCACCATCTAAATTCACTCTATTAATTATTTCCTCATCAATAAACTTACTGCCTTATATTCTTTACAAGCAGATTAAAACAATTTTATATTGTGTGCATTTTTATTTAGTTTTGTTTGTGCTGTATGATTAAAAAAACCCACATCAAAGCCCGAGCCCGACCCGCGGCCCGCCAATCAAACGCAAAAATATGGCCCTACCCTACCCGAAGTCGGGTAGGGCTCGGGTAGGGTCGGGCTCGGGCAAAGAAACGACACCTCTACCGTCTGCAGACGGCTGTGTCAGTCCCGGAAGTGGTGCTATTGCATTCCGGAAATGAAGGGGGCGCTATTTTCATGATCGCTTTCAACATAACGGTATGTGAAACTACACTTACACTACAATTTATTTATTCTATTTATTTATTTACATTCTTAACAGTTTTATAGTGGGGTTTTTTATCATTAAATGTTAATCTTTTTTTTATATGTTTTTGTACACCAACATTCCTGGAAAGTCTTTTTTATTTTATTTTAAATAAACTACAAGCTGCCATCATAGGTGGGTGTAGTACCCTCTACTTCAATATATTTTTAGTATATAAGTCAACAAACTAATGTTAGAAGAAACCTAACATAAACAACATTTATCTGCGTGTCATGTTTATTTATGGGTTAAAATAGGTTCTTCATTCAGTAAAGTTACTCGCATTAGGTTGCATATCAACAAAATCTACTAAAAAAAGTATTAACATATGGCAAAATAGTATATATATATATATATATATATATATATATATATATATATATATATATATATATATATATAGATATAGATAGATAGATAGATAGATAGATAGATAGATAGATAGATAGATAGATAGATAGATAGATAGATAGATAGATAGATAGATAGATAGATAGATAGATAGATAGATAGATAGATAGATAGATAGATAGATATAGATATAGATATAGATATAGATATGTGTGTGTGTGTGTGTCAAAAGTTACAGAGTAAATGGGGAAATCTAATTAATTAGTTAATACTTCCCTTTGGTTGTTTGAGCAATATTACTTTCACAATTTTAATTAATTGTTTGCTGTATAAATTTATTACCTGGAAGCCATTGTGACTCATAAAATTACTTGTTGAATCGTGCAAAACTGGAAGAATAATGTTAAAGAACATAAAGTGATTCATTTCAGACATGCCTTTTTTTTAAACAAATCATTTGTATATTTCCTGATGTGTTATTACATTTTTGTTGTATGTTTGTAGCTATTACATTACACTGTGTCCTTGCTCTATTTTGAGTGGGAATGAACCATTTCTTGTTTAAACATATCTGTAGTTTATATAGATGTTATTTTAAATTTTATTCATTTCTTTTTGTTACTGCAGATTTCCATATCTTCAGATGTGGCCTACCCTGTACAGACACACTTTCATTGCCCATACTGTTTGTTAACCATTGACAGAAGGGACAGGTTTCTGAATCATTTGGTGAAACACACTATGACTGTCAACATGGTGTCCAGCTGGGCATCAGCACAGACTCCTGTCCATCCAGCAGCTACCAACTTGCAGGGAACACAGACTCCTGTCCATCCACCAGTTGCCAACTTGCAGGGAACACAGACTCCTGTCCATCCACCAGTTGCCAACTTGCAGGGAACACAGACTCCTGTCCATCCAGCAACCACCAACTTGCAGGGAACACATGTTCAGTTACAAACATACAATAAATACAAAAATTAAAGGTATGCTCAGCGACGGTGGAGACCGAGTGGAGGTGATGGAAAACTCAGGTGAGGAGCAGTTGTTCACATCAAGCCGGACTTTATGAAGGGTAATTAGAGGAGACCGACACCGGAGGCGCATGATGAGCTGATTGGCTGAACTGAAGACTGTTACAATTTACACACAGGCTTAATTTATGTATCCGGTGACTATTTAAAAATGTTTTCATATAGAATCAAATTTATTCATCCACAGTGAACCATTCTTGCAACGTCTACTGCCGGGATCCGACTGCTGATCATTTCTTGACAAACGTTCTAAAAACTACTTTCTCTCTCTGAGTGTTAATTAATCCCTTTGGGTTTTGAAACAATTGGATATTTGAGTGCAGTTTATGAAGTTTCCAATGACACATTATGGTAAACAACGATAATATTTGAGCTCACCTGCAACCAAGCATATTATAGTTTTTGGAATGCAGCTCTGGCAAACCCACTACAGTATAGGGATAAGCGTGTGTGTATGATAATTAATGGATGGATAAATGTGTTCCTAATGTAATGTATTTGTCTTTAAAATATTAATTTCCATTAAAAAAATTGTAATAGGGATAAGCGTGCATGTATGATAATTAATGGATGGATAGTGTTCCTAATGTACATTTGTACATTATTTTATCAACTGAAGTTATTGAAGTTCCATGATTTGGTAGACTATAATATTTTATCAGTTATGTATAGGGCTCAAAATAATGCATTACCTTTAAATATCCAAATGCATTTTGTTAAAAGACAAAGTTGTTATAATCTTAAGGGGACAGAGATGTTTGTAAAACCACAATTCAGAACTAGTTTGAAGGGACGTTCTACCTCAATCCAGGGAATTAGATTATGGAATGGCTTGGAGAATGTAGTTAAAAATGCCAAGTCAATGTTTACATTTAAGCAAATGATCAAAACGAATGTGAAAAAAAAACATGAAATAGCTTAATGTGTATTGTATTAGTTAGAAAATTAGAAAGAGTTACGGTAGTCATTTTGTACTGTTGGTTGAAGATTATTATTGTTTAATCTGACTGTTGGAAAAAAGGGGCAGATATAATAAGATCTCCTCACCTTTTTCTGCACCTCCCCTGTAAAAACTATTTTTCTTGGCGATCTAAATATCCACATGGACAATTCCTCTTCCCCTCTGGCAACAGATTTTAAGTCTCTTTTGGAATCTCTCAACCTCACCCAACATGTGGACGCCCCTACGCACAACAGGGGGCATACTCTGGATTTGGTGATTACAGACACTGTACTCATCAATAACTTATCTGTATATGACCTGGGTGTCTCAGACCACAGGGTCATCTCCCTGGAAGTGCCTTCAACTTCGCCTTCTTCTAACCCAAAACGACCCATCCAGTTCCGTGACTATAAAAACATCTCCCCTGATGTTTTGTCTGCTGATCTTCACGCCCTGACCGCCGTCAATCACTCATCTGCAGATGACTCTGTGAATTATTACAACCAATCTCTCCAGGAGCTTCTGGACCTACATGCTCCCTTGAAGACAAGACTGGTGTCTTTCTCCCGTTCAGCCCCCTGGTACACTGGTGAGCTGCGCAGGATGAAGGCAACTGGCCGTGCTATCGAGAGACGTGTAAAATCATCTGGTCTCTCGGTACATAAGCAAGCGTACAAAGAACATCAGAAAGCGTACGCCTATTCTCTTAAAGAAGCACGCTCCAAATATTACTCCAACATCATCAACACCTGCCCTGGAAACTCTAAACAGCTCTTCTCCACAATAACTCATCTGCTTAATCCCATTAAACAAAATCATGAGGACTCTGTTCAAAAATGCGACCTGTTCCTCTCATCATTTAAAAACAAAGTCAACACTATCAGATCCCAGCTCCACAACCTCCCTGATCTTAGTGTGCCATCTACCCATCTGCTTTCTGGGACCCTGAGCAGCTTTGATGAAGTTGTTCAGAGTGAGGTAGAGACCATCCTCAAGAAAATGAAGCCTTCATCCTGCGCCCTGGATCCCTTCCCCTCATCTCTCATAAAATCCAATCACTCTGCAATAAGCCCATTAATCACACAAATAATAAATCAGTCTCTACAATCTGGTCATGTTCCACTGCCTCTAAAAACTGCCATCATTAGGCCTCTTCTGAAAAAATCTAATTTGGATCCCGACATTTTTTCAAATTACCGGCCAATTTCCCACCTCCCATTTCTGTCCAAAGTGCTGGAGAAAGCAGTTGCTGCTCAGCTGCAGGAACACCTACAGCAACACTCTCTGTATGAGAAGTTCCAATCTGGATTCAGAGCAGCTCACAGTACTGAGACTGCATTGTTGAGAGTAACGAATGATGTCCTCATGGCTGCTGACACTGGTTCTCCCTCCATCCTTGTCCTCCTTGACCTCACTGCAGCCTTCGACACTGTGGACCATAGTATCCTCCTCCACCGTCTTCATGTGGAGGTCGGTCTCTGTGACACTGTCCTGGACTGGTTCAGATCTTTCCTCTCCAATAGGCTGGAATGTGTCAGTCTTGGCAATGCCACTTCCCAGACAGTCGGTGTCTCCTGTGGTGTACCTCAGGGGTCAGTTCTGGGCCCCCTGCTGTTTTCCCTTTACATGCTGCCTTTGGGTCAAATTATTAATCAGTTCAACATTTCCTTTCACTGCTATGCCGACGACACACAACTTTACATCAGGACTGGAGCATCATCATCATCCCTATCTCCATCTTCACTCACTGCTCTCACTGCACTCACTGCTCTCTCTGCCTGCCTGGAGGAAATAAAGGCATGGATGAATCAAAACTTTCTTCAACTGAACTGCTCCAAAACCGAGGCCATATTGATTGGCACCCCTCACCAGGTACAAACATCAACTTTAACCACAATCTCCTTCTCTGGTCAAGACATCCCCCTCTCCACCTCTGTTACAAATCTTGGAATAAAAATGGACTCTCATCTCACATTTGAAAATCACATTAAGCATCTGTTTAAAACCTGCTTCTTCCATCTTCGAAACATCTCCAGACTTCGCCCATCTCTGACTTTTTCTGATGCTGAGAAACTCGTCCATGCCTTTGTCTCCTCCAGGCTCGACTACTGCAACTCCCTGTTTATTGGTATCCCTGGCAAAAACATTCAGAAGCTTCAATATATTCAAAACAGTGCAGCTAGGATTCTGTTGAGAGTTCGCAAATTTGATCATATTACACCCATTCTCCATAACCTCCATTGGCTTCCTGTCACCTACAGAATTCAATATAAAACTGCTCTCATTACCCATCAATGCTTGCACGGCACTTCACCTGACTATCTAAAGGACATTCTTGCACCATATTCATCCACCCGGTCTCTACGGTCACAGAACAGTAATTTACTTCATATTCCTCGGACCAAATTGAGGACCATGGGAGACCGAGCATTCTGTGTGGCTGCCCCCCGCCTGTGGAACTCCCTCCCTGATGACCTGAGAGCTCCACAGTCACTGGTTGACTTTAAAAGCGGCATTAAGACTTTTCTTTTTAAGCAAGCCTATTCTGCTTTCACATGATTTTATCTTTGATCTTAGCTGATATCTTTATTGATTTTACTTGATTTTATCACTTGTTTTATTTTATTTATTTTTTAAGCAAGCCTAAACATACATGATTTTATCTTTGATCTTAGTCGATATTATTGTTGATTTTATTTGATTTTATCACTTGTTTTATTTTATCTTTACCTTGTTACACATTGTAGCACTTTGAGATTTTTATTAATGAAAAGTGCATTACAAATTGAATTCATTATTATTATTATTATTATAAGATTTATTCTTCTTAAAGCTGGGGTATGTAAGATTGTAATGTAGTCTGTAACTTTTCAAACAATATATTTTTAACATATTTCTTCACTCTGTCACTATCTACTGACAAACTGATGTTAGACAAAGTAATCTCTGAAAAAAACTATAGTCCCCTTGCTTCTCTATCAGCATTTATAAAAACACTAAAAACACAGAGTGACCCGCCATTTTCCAGCCAATAAAAACAGAGTTTGTAACCAGCCAATAAAAGCAGAGCTTGAATTTGAATCAGCCAATAAAAACAGAGCTTGAATTTGAACTTCAGCAGAGCCTCCCCCTCAGAGCCTGAGGGGGAGGGATCAGAATGCTTTGCCTGTTGAAAATTTTTCAAAGTTCTGAGCTCTGCAGAAAGTTACACATAGCACCTTTAATAAACATAAACATTTGTCTTTAAAATATTAATTTCCATTAAAAAATTGTAATAGCACCACTAGCGCCTTTAAAATATTAACTTCCATTATTTATTTTTTAGAATAGCGCCACTAGTGCCTTTAAAATATTAATTTCCATTCATTTTGTTGTTGTTGCGTGTTTTAATAGCGCCACTAGCGCCCCCTTCATTTCCGGAGTGCAATAACCACTTCCGGGACTGACACCGCCGTCATCTGCAGGCTGCAGCGAGGTGTACTTGGCAAATGGCCCTCGGGCCGCATTATGAACACCCGCGGCGCCTTTTAGGAATTATTTAATGGAACATCCGAAATGAAACATATTGAATACCAAACCATCCCAAAAACATCCAGAGGGTTAAACTATTTACATATTTCACCTTGCCTATAATTGTTTAGTTTACGAGACATTTTGTTGCATGTGAGCATGAAACAAGTTTGGATATATTTTCCGAACCCCCCTAAACTTTAGGCTAAAGTGGACCGTACCAATTCTTTACCTGGCTGCTGTGGGTCGAGCAAACAAACAAACATAATCTTCCCTACCAGAGCCAGCCAGAAGCAGAAGTCTTCAACATTGAAGCAGCAAAGTAAGTAGATAAGGAAATATTTTTGTTTAGTACGTCTAAGTTTGTCCATCAGAGTTTTTTAATTGCCTTGTGTGGCGTCTGAAGATAAATTCTGGCCTTTTGTCCTTTATTTTTTTTTTTTAGCGTGAGCTAATCATTAGCTAACGTTAGCTTGTTTGACGTTCTTTCCGGGCATTAACATTAGCGAACTCTTTGCGAACTTAACTAGGTTGTGTATTTGTTGGGAATAAAACGTTTGTTTAACTATCTGCTTGTGGGAAACTGTCAGAACATGGGGGGAAATAAAGTGTCCTCGTGGTCTTCGCCTGTGGCGCCAAAAAGTCTACCGTGTACATCAGTGGATTGTATAAGATTTTGCGCATGCGCAGATGCGGCCTTCCAATCCACTTACTTTTTCTCATTCTAATTTTCTGACATACTGTACTGAATTTTGGTTTTGCATTATTTGTAAGGCATAACAATCAAAATGACAAGAAATAAAGTCTTAAAATATTTTACTCAGTGGAATGAATCTGACCACCTAATTATTCCTAGCCCCTCTGCCGTGCAGACCAGAACCAGCATTTTTGTGTGCAAACAGTAGGAGCTAATGTACTTTTTCTAAGTACAGTACAGTACTGGATTTAATTTTAAAGTGTATAAACTAAAGGTGGTTTATGGCTCAAATACACTGCCTGGTCAAAACAAAGTCACTGTACTGTATTTTCCACTTTATAAGTCATACTTTTTTTGCATAATTATATGCCCTGTGACTTATGGGTCTAGTGACATTTGTGGATTTTTTTTCTCATTTATAAACAGATTTTTGGCTAGATATGAACGTTTTCATTCATTGACTGAAAAAAGCTGTACCACTTTCTTGATGGCAGCAGAGTAATACTGTAATAGAAGCATTGCATGCCGTTGTATCATGAAATATTACTGCTGATGAAAAGAGGATTAACAAAGAATTATCCTGGTCATTGAGAATGTCCAACTTTTTAAAAAGCAACAAAACAAATAGTTTATTTGAGTCAGCTTGCTCAATTTGGCATTTTGCTGAGTACGGTACATGTACAAAACCAAATAGGAAGCAAAAAGCTCATGTTTCCGTTGACCTAAGAAGGTCATTCTACACGAATTTTCACATAATTTACCGGTACAGATAGAGGTGTTTGTGTCTTTAAAATGCACAAGAACAAATAAATAAAATGGTTTTTTTTTTGTTTATTAGATGGGAGCAATATTCAATATGCTTGAGCAGTTCCAACTGGAGTCCTACTACAATCAGTTTTTACAAATGGGTGTGAAAGATGAAAAAGATTTCCTGTATGGAGTGACGGATGAAGATTTGCACAGCATTGGTAAGAGTGCTGAATATGGTTTGTTGTTTCCTTTTTAAACAAGTGCTTGAGCAATGCTATTTTTTGACCTCAAGCATATGTTAAAGTAAATGCATTAGGGCTGGACGATATGGCCACAACTTTTATCACAATATCCATCCATCCATTTTCTTCCGCTTATCCGGGGTCGGGTCGTGGGGGTAGCAGCCTAAGTAGGGAGGCCCAGACTTCCCTCTCCTCAGCCACTTGGAGCAGCTCCTCTGGGGGAATCCCAAGGCGTTCCCAGGCCAGCCGAGAAACATAGTCCCTCCAGCGTGTCCTGGGTCTTCCTCTGGGTCTCCTCCCGGTGGGACATGCCCGGAACACCTCACCAGGGAGGCGTCCAGGAGGCATCCTAACCAGATGCCCGAGCCACCTCAACTGGCTCCTCTCGATGTGGAGAAGCAGCGGCTCTACTCCGAGTCCCTCCCGGATGACTGAGCTTCTCACCCTATCTCTAAGGGAGAGTCCAGACACCCTGCGGAGAAAACTCATTTCAGCCGCTTGTATCCGAGATCTCGTTCTTTCGGTCATAACCCAGAGCTCATGACCATAGATGAGGGTGGGAACGTAGATCGATCGGTAAATTGAGAGCTTTGCCTTTTGACTCAGCTCTCTCTTCACCACGACAGACCGGTACAGCACCCGCTTCACTGCGGACGCTGCACCTATCCGCCTATCGATCTCACGCTCCAGTTTTCCCTCATTCGTGAACAAGACCCCGAGATACTTAAACTCCTCCACTTGGGGCAGGACCTCCTCCCCGACCCGGAGAAGGCATGCTACCCTTTTCCGGCTCAAGACCATGGCCTCGGATTTGGAGGAACTGATCCTCATCCCGGCCGCATCACATTCAGCTGCAAACCGCTCCAGCGAAAGCTGTAGATCACGATCTGATGAAGCCAATAGGACCACATCATCTGCAAAAAACAGAGAAGCGATTCTAAGGCCACCAAAACGGATCCTCTCAACACCTTGGCTGCGCCTAGAAATTCTGTCCATAAAAGTTATGAACAGAATCGGTGACAAAGGGCAACCTTGGCGGAGTCCAACTCTCACCGGAAACGAGCCTGACTTACTGCCAGCGATACGGACCAAGCTCTGACACCGGTCGTACAGGGACCTAACAGCCCATATCAAAGGGCCTGGTACCCCATACTCCCGGAGTACCCCCCACAGAACCCCCCGAGGGACGCGGTCGAATGCCTTTTCCAAGTCCACAAAGCACATGTAAACTGGTTGGGCAAACTCCCACGCACCCTCCAGGACCCTGCTGAGGGTGTAGAGCTGGTCTAGTGTTCCACGACCAGGACGAAAACCACACTGCTCCTCCTGAATCCGAGGTTCGACTATCCGACGGACCCTCCTCTCCAGAACCCCTGAATAGACCTTACCAGGGAGGCTTAAGAGTGTGATCCCCCTATAGTTGGAACTAGGGGTGGACGATTAATCGCATTTGCGATTATCTCGCGATATGTTAAAACGCGATTCTCTAATCGCACGGGCTGCGATTTGACTGGTCACGTGACTTGGTAGTGAACCGCTCTGGCCGCGCGCAGCTCTGAATGGAGCAAGGAGGAGACTGCGCTCCAACACAGTTGCTTCAGGCTCGACAGAAGTCATAAAAGTTATAAATTCAGTAGGGGTGCAATAACTAATCGATAAAAATCGATTTTTAAAAGTGTTGGCAACGAATTTCATCATCGATTCGTTGTGTCGCGCGATTATGCATCTTTCACGGCGCCGCGGAGCTGTTTTGTTCACCGGTAAAGCTTTTGTCAAAGGCAAGCTGGCTGACTGAATAAAGTTTGAAAAAAAAAACTCTGCAACGTCAGCGTGCTGCGCCTGCGCGTGTGTGGCGCTTCTGAACAGAGCGAGGAGGGAGGAGGAAACAGAGCAGAGACTGTTTTCAAAGTCTATTTTACAATGACCGACGCGACGCAGAGAAAACTGTAAATAAGTCCTACAACGTGTGGGAGTTCGACGCTTCATAGATAAAAAAGCTTTGAAAAGTGACGACGCGACACGAGATAACCACGCAGATGAAATGTAAACATGACGGGCTTCACCACGGTGTGAATGAAGGAAGATCAGCAGGTAAGTCTTAACCATATTTGTTCTGTTTCAAAGAGAGAAAACGTGATGCCAGTGTCTCTGGCAGCTGAAGCTGCTTGTTTCTTAGCTGTGACAGAGAATGTGTGTGTTTTTATTTTTAATGTAACGATACAAGCAGTGTTTAAATGTGTTTTATAAATAAATCTAACACAAAGATGGTGATAATTTAATGATTTAGCTTCAACTTTTAATTTGCTGGCAAAGTCTGAAGTCACTGCATTGTATGGAAGGATGAATTGCATTTAAACAGGAATTACAGTAATTTATTCATCTACTCAAGTGTGTGTAATTAGTATTTTATATTTGTGTGTGTGTGTG
>JBBPBX010000026.1:109909-200196 GCA_038048925.1 Garcialebias charrua | reverse complement strand
CAACATTTCTGAGTACCGTACATGTATTCTGTACTTAGATCAAGGGCAACAAATTAATAAAAATTGATTTTTGTTACCTTTAAAAATGTCTCATCTTGTACTTAAATTTTTGAGTTCTGTTAACTAACTTTCCTGGGTTAAAAAGTGAAAACTTTAAAGTCTTGATAAATGAAAAAAGGGGCTTCGTTTTGTCCTGGTATAGAGTAGGGAGAACAGTACAGCATAGTTTGTGGATAACAGACGAGATGAAGTACCTAGAGAACCCATGCATGTACACGGAGAACATGCAAACACATGCAGAAAGACATCTGGCTGGGATTTTAACACCTGCAACAGTACTACCAACTGCGCCATTGTGCAGCCTCAAAACTGTAAATATACTCAGAACCCAATTTTAGGTCTTTTGCAGCTTCACAATAAATTATTTTCATGTGTTCAATGTTAAACTGGTTAGATGTATGGAGTCTTTTTGGAGCTGGTATACAAGTTTTTAGCTACTTCTCTCAATTCATGATAAATAAAGGTTCTGGACCAAATTAGTCCACCTCCGATATGAGTAACATAAACGGATGTGGGCCGGATGAAGCATTCCATGAACGGGTCCAAAACGGATCCGGGCCGGATGAAACATTCCATGAACGGGTCCAAAACGGATCCGGGCCGGATGTACCCAAAAACCCTCTTTAATGAGTGGATCCGGATAGGGTCCGGACCATATCCGATCTGGATCTGTGATCCGGATCCGAATCGGATCCGATCCGCTGTGCAAGTGGACTCCGATCCGGATCCGTTTTAAGCATCCGTTTCGGATCCTACGGTAGATCCGGAACGGATCCGGTCCGGAATCCGTTTGCTATCAGGGTAACCACTAGAACCAAACTAAGATTTTAAAGCTTTCTAAATGAAGGTTACCAATAATTCTATTCTATCGTTTTTTGCAAGAGGAGCAGCTAGCTGTAGCACTTCTACAGCACGATGGTGCACTTGAAGCAAAAAAATGTATGTGTTGAAATACCTGTAAAGCAAACTTAAAAGCAATATGAACGTTTTGATTGTATTTCCAAGTTTTTTTGTTTTTTTTTTCATATTTGAGTTCTTCAATGGCAGCATTACACTTTGGTCTTAGCCAGGAGTGGATGTACTTTGACTAAGACCTGGATTGACAAAGTGGGTTTGTCAATCAAATCAAATGTAAACTCGTATTTGTTCATACTGAGGTTTGAAAAAAATCCAGCAAGCTTGAGAACTAACCATTATATTTAGGCATTACTTCTCAGTGTGGTTCTACAATCAATTGGAAAAAAGTTGGTTTGTTTAGTCAATTGGTTTGAGAGAGGAGTGAAGGAAGCCATCTTTGTGAAAGTAGTCAACCCATGTGAAAGTAGCCAACCCATCGTTAAACAGGGGCGGAGTCCTCTCTGTCCCACTGTCCCCCTCTTATAATGCTGTTGTTGCTAGTATCATTCAGCCCCCTGTGAATAGCAAACGGCTATCAAGGCACTAACAATCGGTTGTTGGGCTGATAGTCCACCTTTTCTCATGTGAACAGCTAGGACTGGATGTCACTAAAGCCCCCGGCATAGCTTTGCGTTGGGCCGAGCGCCGCTCGACGCCGTGTGAGCGCCGCGGCACAAGCCTTTGAACGCGGGCGTGAACGCGCCAAGCTCAAAGCTCAAATTTTACGACTGCTTACGCACGCGCGTTGTCTCACAATAAACTGCCCGGCACCAGACTGTTTTGTATGAGACACAAATGTATTAAATTCCCCTTCTTCATCGCTATCTGGACTTTTCTTTTGTTTTTTTGCCAAAAGTCAAGTGATCGCTTGAAGCGGTCACCATTCGCTTCCTCCTCCGATGAGGAGGAATGAATGAATTTGTCAAGAGCGAACTAAAGTCATGTCCAACGTGGATGCGCAGGTTCTAAATATTTCCTGGTGGGCTGTGGGCTGCAGGACCAGCGCTCCCTGTTTTTACTTTTTTTTAGAACTTTTTATTAACATATGAACACAAAATACCGTTGCGCAGCCCGTGCATTTTCTTTCACCACCCGACCTGTCAATCAATTCAGTAGGCGTGTCAGCAAATGACCAATCAGCGACCTCAATTTGTCCCGTAGGTAAACGCTCCGCCCTGCTTCTGCTCAAATGACGTCAAGTATTTGGAGCGAACGGACTCCATATTGTCAAGTTCCAAAATCCACGGATTAAACCTGTACCTTTGTGTAAAATGTTGTTTTTCTCTGCAAAAAATAAGCTGAGAACTGGTTTTCTCATTTTTGTTTTATTAAAAAGCTTTGGATGAAAAATGCTATGCTAAAGAGCTCAAACCACACCGAGTGTCCACTACACCATGTCAACCCACGTCATGTCAAGGGGACTCTCTCCCATTTTTAAAAGAAAAGACACACTGCTCAACTATCCTTCCTTCGGTTTAAACCGTCTTATACTTATACTTATATCAAAAAAGGTACTACACTCAAAACAAATAATTTCTTATAAAAAATGACAATTACTAATTGTTAAATTTCAAACATATTTATCATTTATCACAATAATTTCTGAGACAATTAATTGCCTAGCAAAATTTGTTATGGAGACAGGCCTAAATGTCACCAGCAAACTGGTTGATCCACAATGAGAAGGTGATATTTATAAGACTGAGTGTGTTGCAACTCCACAAATTGAAGAAGTATTTTGAAAGACAAAATGTTTCAACAAGAAGAATTCGTCCAGAGAACCCGACTTTACTTCATTAGCTTCATCTATCTGTATTGTTGAGCATGCATCAGGAGATTTATATAATCAGGTTGTGGTTTGTACACTGATTGATCCAGTGATGGCATAGTTACATTGAAAAAGTAACTTAGTTAAGTTACTGATTAGTCCTTGGGAAAAGTAACTTAGTTAAGTTACTGATTACTTGATTTGGAAAGTAACTAAGTTAGATTACTAAGTTACTTTATTAGTTACTTTCAGCAGCCGCTGACAAGAACCCTCTGTCACAATACATAAAAAATTTAAATGTTTTAATAAAATAATTACTAATAAATATTCAAAAAACAAAATACAGTAGTCTTTCTTGACTTCACTAAACAAATAATATTTTTACAAAAAAGACTTATAAAATGTTTATTTTGAAAATGTGTCAAGTAAACAATACGTTTGTATGAAAATAAATAAAAGCATGAGCCACTGGCCAAAAGGATGGTCCAGCACAGAAGATCAACATCATCAGGTCAGGACTCTGCAGTCTACACTCATCTCCAGGCCAGCGGTCACTCTTTCAGGGATGAAGATGTTCACATCCTTGATAGAGAGGAACAATGGTTTGAGAGAGGAGTAAAGGAGGCCATCTTTGTGAAAAGAAACCATCCATCATTAAACAGAGGTGGAGGCCTCTGGGTTCAACTGTCCCCCTCTTACAATGCTGTTATTGCTAGTATCACTCAGCCCTCTGTGAATAGCAAACAACCATCAGGGTGCTGCTAACTATCCATTGTTAGGCTGATGGTCCGTGAGCAGCTGGTTTCAGCTGTCAGCAGCAAACTGGTTCATCCACTGTGAGAGGGTGCTACAGTATTTATAAGATTGAGATGAATACAGCATCTCAGACTGAGGAAGTCTTTTGGACAAAAGATAAAACGTTTCTACAATTTTTTTTGTTCTGTTTTGTTTTTTGAATGTCCAGAGGACCAGACTTAGCATTTTTAGATTTTTCTACCTGGATTATTGAGCATGCATCAGGGTCATCATCACACGCTTCTTAGCTGCAGGTGGATGTCCCTCAAGAGGAAAAAGACAGCTGCTTCCTCTGTCTCAGACTGGAAATAACACAAACAGGTAAAAAAATAAAAATAGTTAATAAGATTATCATTTTAAATTAAAAAGGTTAATTATTAATAAAAGAACAATACCTCTTCTTGTGGTTGGATCTCTCGGTCATCATCAGGGCAGGGATTTATTCAGCTCCAGGACTTGTTGACATCAGTTTTTTCATAAAGTGATTAACTTTTTGGCTGGTGTTGACATGATGGACGTGATGGAAGACGTTTTAGAGACGCTCAGTTAATTTAAAGCCTGCACAGCAACAACAACATTTCAGACGTAGATCCAGAGCTTTAAAATGTCCTACAGTTTGTGTTATTGACTGATCTGACCTACCTGAAGGCTGTTTTAATGCTGCTGCTGCTCTGTTAGCAGTGTTTACAAGCTGCTCCTCGTTCACGTTCGGATCACGTCGTTAAGTCCGTTCAAGTTAGACGTGTTGTCTGCTGCAGATCCAGTCTCCGTGAAACAAAGTCCACACACCGTTTTGGATGTGCGCTCGTGTTTTTAACAAGTCACAACGTTCCCAAACAAACAGGAGACCGCAGCGAGATGCTAAACCTAGCTTAATGCTAACGTGTGCTACAAGACACCGGGCGGTCGCATAGACTGACGTCACTCCTGTCTTTTTTTTTTTATCGCTCCCCCCGAGACGCATTGGCGAAATAAAATAAAATTACAGTTCTACAGAAAATGGCAAAAAAGTAACGCACAATAATTTGGAGTGAGTAACTTTAATCTGATTACTGGATTTTCAAATAGCAACGCGTTAGATTACACGTTACTGAAAAAAGTGGTCCGACCAGAGTAACGCGTTACAAAGTAACGCGTTAGTGACATCACTGGTTGCAACACACAGATTTCAATGCATTTTAGATTTGCTGCTATGCTTGATAGTTAGTTCACTTCTGGTGTGGCCAGTTTATATTTGATTCAGAATAATTAAGGAATAAAATAAAATTAAAAACAATAACCAAAATCTCTTAGGTCCTATAGCTCAAAACAAGTCAATACATCTCCACTGTGCCTCAGAGAGGTTGGTTTAGTCCACTTTTAACATTGACACAATTTCCTGCTAAAAGACAAACCCTTTCAAACAAGCCCCACTTTAATCTTTATTTTTCTCCTGATCATTTTGTCTTAAACAACATTCCATTCATTGTTAATCACTGCTCATTGCTGATGTATTTTCTCTTTAGGACTGTGTTAACACAAATGTGATTGCTGCAAACAAGGAACCAACCATAACTCCAGCGCTTGTAGAGCTCAGACTTCTAATTATCAGCCAGTCAATACACACTACACACTTCTTTAAATCTCATCGAATCAATGCAAGTGCACTTGTTGTTTTTATCCCTGTTTGTGTATTTTCTTTTTCTTCAAGATACAGATTACAGTCTTACATCGTTTTTTTTTTTTAAACATCCAAAACCTGAACTTTATCATGAATCAGAAATTTATGATCTGCTCCCTCACCCCCAGCCTCCTGGCGATGTCTCTTTTCGGGGGAGGTGAGTGCTGGTGATCCATTCTTGATTTGCTCAGCGGAATTTACCTGGGACTATGCAGTGTTTGCAGAATCACCTTTCTTTATGAGCTCCAAAAGCACCTCAAACGTTTGATGGATGGCTCCCGTGAAACCTTGTGGCCTCCAAATAAGCTATAATGTAATTCTGCTTCTTGTGTGATTTACCTCCATGACCCTGTGCAAGGAACAATCAGCAGCTTTCAGCAAAAACACAGTGCCAAGGTTCAAATATAGCAAAAGAGGAAAAATATACAAACGGACTGCAACAAATGGCCCTAAAATGGATCTGAGGCAAGCTTGAACAAAGTTGTGACATAAAGCAATGGAAAGGCTGCTTAAGGGTGTTTATAACGATACAAAACCAGAGAGACACACATTGGCAGCAGAATGGTTATTTGCTTTGATGCAGAACTTATAGAAGGCTTTACTTGGCTTAACTTCAGCAGCTAAAACACTTTCCCATTAGGCAAATCTTGCACAGAGAAATTAAGCTGGTTTTATTTGGGTAAACTGTTGGCAAGATTAGCACTTATAATGAGACAGAGCATGGAATAAACACCCCATCAAGACAACAGTGTCCATCAGCATTCTCCATTTTACAACATATGTATCTTCTCTGTACTTTCGAATGGGTTAAACTACGGGAGCAAAGGCACACAAGATGATGGTTCCAAAAGAAGGAGCTTTAATGGTCTATAAGCACTGCTGGACTCATCTTACAAATCCAAATGATTTGCATGACTGGCTTTATAACAGTCATACTCATCTTATTTAAAAACAGGGCCATAATAGTGTGATGGATCATTGCTTTTATGGCATGTGCTTTAGAATAAGGGTTTCAACTTTGTGTGTTTGGTCCAGAGCCACAAGTTGTAAAAGGTCTTCAAAACATTTATGTAAACTGGGGTTAAACTAAAAGTTTTATGTCATAATTTAATTTTTAAGCCAAAACAATGGATGTTTTGAGGGGGTGAAAACAGAATTCAGGGTAAATGCACAAAGTAGGTTCTCATATTAATGTAGGCTTCTAATGTCCCCATTTGTGAAACAAGGAGGGGGAATTGAAAGTAAATGGTAAATGTACTGTACTTATATAATGCCTTTCTATCTTATCAAGATAATCAAAGTGCTTTACACCACAATCTGTGCCTCATTTACCCATTCATACATAACTACTAGATCTATACAAAGACTAATTAGTGCTTTATCACATTCATACACCAATGGGACACGCATCATAGGCAATGAGGTCTTCAGTGTCTTGCCCAGGGACCCTTTAACATGTGACTGTGGGTGGAATTGAATCCCCAACTCTTGCATTGGAGGACAACTTCTCTAAACACTCAGCCACAGATGTCCAAGTACTGTCTGTCCATCCATGTGAGTATAACTTGAAAAGTAAATGAAGTACCAATTGTCATTTAGGTCTGTGACTATAACTTAAAGGTGCTATATGTAACTTTTCTAAAAAATATATTTTTAACATATTTCTTCACTCTGTCACTATCTCCTGACAGACTGATGTTAGACAAAGTAATCTCTGAAAAAACTATAGTCCTCTTGCTTCTCCAGGTGTTACTAAAAGCATTTCTAAAACCCCACAGTGACCCGCCGTTAACCAGCCAATAAAAACAGAGTTTTGTTCATGAACGAGCTTGTCACGCCCATCTCCCGCCTGTCCCAGCCCGCAGCGCGCATCCGCGCACGTTCTCGTTCAAAGGATTGCAAAGCGATGCAGGACTGTTTTGTATGTGACACAAATGTATTAAATTCCCCTTCTTCATCCCTGATCTGGACTTTTCTTTTGTTTTTTTGCCAAAAGTCAAGTGATCGCTTCCTCCTCCGCTGACTCCATGACTGAAATGATGAGGAAATGAATGAATTTGTCACGAGCGAATTAAACTCGGGTTCAACGTGGCTGCGCGAGGCTCTGCAGATTTCCTGGTGTTCTGGTGTGCTGGACCAGCGCTCCATGTTTTTATTTTATTTTTTAGAACGTTTTATTAACATATAAACACAGAACATCGCAGCGGCTGCAGCCAGAGCCAGCTGCAGCTTGTGCCTTTTTTTTTCCCACCCGACCTGTCAATCAATTCAGTACGCGCGTAGAGCGGCGTTCGGCCCAACGCAGAGCTATACTGCGGCCTTTAGCAACATTCCTGCTTGACAAGTAAGTGTCTTTGCTTGAATCATTTATTATTAAAACTAAACAATAAAGATAACGAAGGTTACAGTATCACATGCGCGTTCACGAGACAGGACATGCAGTGGAGGCGGAGTTCCAGTTCAGCCGAGAGCAAGGGGGAGGGACCAGAAAGGTGTCTCTGTTCAAAAGTTCCAGCGTTTTCCAGAAACTACATATAGCACCTTTAAGATAAAAAAAGGTTCCTTTTGAAAATTGGGTTGCCATATCAAAATCAATAATGGCTGCTGCCATTAAATGTATAAACCTTGAGTTTGATAACTTTCACAATTAGCAACGTGACAACTTCCATTCTGGTGTGTGGCTGAGTCTTGATGTAAGAAAGGTCACTATCAAAAGTTGGGATGCTAAATCTATCTCTCCATCCATCCATTATCTTTACCTGCTTCTTCCTTTTCGGGCCACGGGGGGCACTGGTGCCCATATCCAGCAGTCACTGTGCGAGAGACAAGGGACACTGTGAACAGGTCCCCAGTCCATCTCAGAGCCACATAGGGACAAACAAGACAACGATTCACAGTCTCACTCATGCATAGGGTCAATTGATTCAGAGTTACCAATCAGCTTAACATGCATGCTTTTGTCTGTGGGAGGAAACTGGAGTACCTGGGAAAAAAAAACAGGTATGTACAGAGATAACATGCAAACTCGACCCAGAAAGGCCCTTGGCCAAGATTCGATCTGGAAACCTTCTTGACAAGAGGCAGCAGCTCTACCAACTGTGCCACCGTGCTACCCCGAGTTGCTAAATCAAAACCTAAAATGGCCATCACCATTCATGTACACTGACCACACAGATATTTGGAGGAGACTATGCTTTCTAGTAGAGCTGTAGTGATACAATAATCTCACGATACAATACGATACACAATATTCTGCTCACAATATGATATATATTGCGATATTCAGCAAATGATACAATTCAATACACCTTTGCGATTTTCTGAAATATTTTAGAGGGACAGAGTGATTTTGGTGACATTTTGAGACTGTTATAGACTTGGATTGAATTAATTTAACTGAAAATTGATTAAAAGCACCAACTACACAATACTTGGCTCTGGTTGGACATGACACAGACAACGTCGACAGCTGGACAAAATGAATCAAAGAAGTGGTGAGAAAACATGTTTCTTTTAATTGAAACAGTAAAAACTGTAGCTTACATGCATTTGTAAAGTAAATAAAGTGCACCAAGTGCCCTGCTCTGAATAGTTTGAAACCTTTTTAACCTTGACACTTAACATCTGAAGGAATCACTCTAAGTGCTTGGTAAGTAAACAGTAATATGACTTCTCCAAAACAGTCTATAATTCAAGTAATGAAGAACATTTAACTTCAAATGCACCCATCTTAGCAGAGCAGCTTAAGGCCTGTAGATAGACCCTGACTAATAAGTGAACTCTAAACAGAAAGTCTACTCTGCAGACCAAGTGAGCTACATTCTCCTCAGATTTTTGTTTAGAAATAGAATCTGATCGACGTGCTCTGGGAGAAGTGCACTTCTCTGCGCAGTGATGATATCTCCAGTGGTGAAGAAGACTCTCTCTAAGGATACACTTGTGCCAGGGATGCAGAGGTATGATACTTAGGGATGAATATCAAATTTTTCTCTAGGAAAGAAAAAATCGATATATATATATCGCAATATCGAAATTATTAAACAGCCCTACTTTCTAGTATCTATATTGCCCCCCATTTTTTTTTTTCATTCTTCTTTTGGCTGCTCCCTTCTTCAGTGGTCGCCACAGCGAACGAACTCACACAAAGACTTGGCAATAGTTTTTACGCCAGATGCCCTTCCTGCTGACATCACAGACCACCGAGCTACCACAGCCCTCTGTGTGGAGCAGAGAGCTGCTATCTAGGGTGCATGGGGGAGCTGTTGGTGGGGGTTAAGGGCTTTGCTCAAGGGCCCAAGGTGGGGCCAATGAGGGTGGAGGCAGGTGTGGGTGTTTTACCGTATGCACCCACATTTTTGGTGTTGTCTGTTTGGGGAGTTGAACCGACAACTTTCCGATTACAGGCCCACCTTCTCTAACCGCTACGCCACAACTCGGTTTCCTCTAATGACGGAAGTGGCAGAAAATTGATGAATGGCCAAAACCAAGGCCATCATTGTCCATCCCCTGGCTCCGCCATTGCGCTCGGTTATAGATAAAATTGCTTCTTCCACTCACCATGATCCCTCACTCTACACTGTCTTGGACAATAAAACTAAAAATAATAAATAATGTAACTCCTACCCACCTGAATATATTGCATCACCAACATTAAGGCGTACTTGAATGCCTTTTTCAATTCGTTCAGAAAAACGCTCATCTTGAAAAGCTATAAAAACATTCACTGTTCAAATCCCTCAGCTATGGGGTGCATTGGCGTCTCCCTTGGTTAGTATAATTCCATCATTCTTTGTCCAATTAGTGCTTTGATACAAAAAAAAAATGCTAATACGTACACCACTTTGCACTTAAATTTCTAATGAGACCTTCATCCTGGTAAACAAACAAACAAAAACAAAAAAAAGCAATGCTGACATACCAAACATCACATATCCCATTCAGGTCTCTATTGTAAATGAGTCCTCGTGGCTCAATGGGACTAACCTATGGTATTTAAATAAAGGTTGAATGAATATGTTTAATGCTACAGTAATGTAAAACATGTTTAAACATTGAATCATTGCTGTTTATTTTTTTGTTATTTTTGCGTATCCAATCATTTACTCCAGGTACTTGGGGTTTAATAAATTTTCTGTCATAATGGGTTTTATTTTCATTTAAATTTAAAATTAATTAACTGTATTTTTGTAAAGTCTGTGACAAAATACAGCTTTTGACAGAATTATATTATATTTCCTATTTACATGTAAGGCAGGAGTCTCTGAGGTCCAAGCACACTGGCCTTGCAAGTTGTTGCTGTACCGCACTGAGCAGAGATCTTAGAAAATCATCTCCAGACTTTGAAGTTTCTCTTTCCACCCCACTGTGAAGTCTTGCAACTTCATAGTTCAGCCCAGGCGGTGGGAAACAGGCACCAGTACTGAAGAAGAAAGGGCACTTCTGCCTTCAGGGTCAGTCCACGCATAATGGATTGTGGAGCTGCAGCCAAACTAATTGTTAGGCTTCGAGAAGTGAGTTTGTATGTGTGTGCAGCTGGGTACAGTTGAATAATATTTTGTATGAGTAAGAGCTGGAAATTATGCATGTAGTTTGAGTCAGAATGTATATACTGTTACATTAAAGAAATATTGCTTCTATATTTGACCACTTTTTTCTTCATCAGATTTGAGGTCAAAATTGAGATTTTTTTTAACGTGTTCATATTTGGTCGCCGTACATCCATAATATTTTTGTTATTTCAGCCATAACTTCTGATATGCTCAAGAAAATATACCGAAACTTCTTAGACTTATAGGTCATAACTGGTGTTGCATACATTTTTTATCATTCTAGTGATGAAAGAACGTCTAGACGTCTAAACGTCTAGTTTAGAACGTTAAAACAAGCTATTTGCTTGTCAGGGCCATGACTTCTGAAAGACTCAAGATAATTTAAGAAAACTTGGTACGCAGTTCTACCACCGCTAGACAACACGTTGCATAATTGTTTTATCACCCTAGCACTATCAAGTTGGGATGTGAGATATGGCATAAAATTCCTATCACAATATGTATTGTGAAGGGTGGCGATAACGATATATATTGCAATATGTTTTTGGTATAAAACTTGCAATAGGAATGAAAAAAAGCATAGGGTGTCCTTTTGCCATAATTTATTTTGAAAACTGCTATACCACAAAATAATCTCTATTAAGAAAAGTTCACTACTAGGTCCAGAGAGTTTTTAAATAATTAACAACTCAAGCATTAGGCTTCTTTCTTGTAGTGCAAAACAGTGCAAAATATATCTTGTGTAATTTTAGCCGTACGTTTTAAACTAAAGAATATGTTGTTAACTCTTAACAGTTTCCAATATTGTCACTTAAGAAGTGAACAGTAACAGACAGCATTTTACAATTCGCTACTTAACCCTCGAAGAAAAGACTAACACCACTTACGCACAGTTTTCAACTAAAAAAAGTAAAAATTAAATCTGACAACTCTGATTTTACATCAAACATTATTACTGCGGTTAGCCGGTAGAAGACAGATCTCTATCGTAGGCTAAATTTCTATTGTTTCTACCGTGTACCGTTTATATTGCACATTCCTACTGTCAAGGTTACAAATCAAGATCAAGATTGTTCCTTGTCCAGACCATTGCTTTAGATTGCTGTATAATAATTTGTCAGCGGGTACGTAATGAGCCGTATGCGGAACTGTTGCTTTAAAAACTTTCACAAGTTAAAGAATGAAAAGTGATGATCCAAAGCTAAAGTGAAGTAAATTGATAGGTGAGCAGAGGGAAAGATGTGCTGAAAATTGAGAACATTGTGTTTCCCAAAAGAGTCCTCAAATACAGCAAACAGCCATCTTCAAAAAAACAAGAGACAGAGTGACCGTAATAACATAATGGACAAGAGGAAAAGGGGAAAAAAAAAAAGGTACCAAAAGTGCTATTGAGTATAAAGGATAATTCAGAAAGTTGAAGGATAGGCTGATGTCTCTTTTCTCACCAATGATATTCAACAATTCAATTGAGGATATTCTCTGAGGGCTAATGGATATCAAGTTGGCACAGTCATTTGGACCTCCAAAGCCCATTTCACTTCTGGGTCAAAGTTGAATACCACTTGTCTCCTATGCGCCACTTCCCCAAGATACTCCCTTTTGAATTCA
The DNA here is from genome assembly GCA_038048925.1 of Garcialebias charrua. NCBI lineage: Eukaryota > Metazoa > Chordata > Actinopteri > Cyprinodontiformes > Rivulidae > Garcialebias > Garcialebias charrua. The sequence goes on along the minus strand of JBBPBX010000026.1, from coordinate 187,859 downwards.
TACAAGATTTCTTTGGCAAAGCAAAACAGTGGAACAAAAATATTCATGCAAAAATCCATGGTTAGATAACAGTGAATTATATTTTTATCTTTAAAAACGTTGTCACAATAAAATTCAAATTGTGTATTTGAATTTAATTGGATGTCAATGTACAGATGCACTGATGACAGCAGAGGACATTTGTATTCCACAAGTAAATGCAGATAATGACGAAATGTGGCAGGTGTGGACACAGATTGTTGGATTAGTATGCGAGAGGCAGGGGACACCCTGGACAGGTCTCCAGTCCATCACAGGGACACATAGAGACAAACGAGACAACCAACCATTCACTCTTTCACTCATGTCTAGGGACAATTTAGAGTTACCAATCGGCCTAATATGCATGTTTTTGGAGAAAACCTACGCATGCACAAGAACATGGAAACTCCACCCAGGAAGGTCCCGGGCTGGGATTCGAACCGGCGAACTTTTCACTGAGAGGCAACAGCTGTACCAACTGAGCCATGTGTATAGAATAATAAATAATAATAATTTGACAGCCACTTGTGAAAATCACTTCATTAAAACTAAACCTTGAATAGGCAGTGGTCAAACTTTTAAAGCAGTAATAATGTTTAAAAAAAAAACTGAATTAATGAACTATGTTTCCTACTTACAATAAACCACAAATTGAGATTCCAAATGTTAAATTCATCCATGTAAAGCTTTGGCTAGAATAAATTGGCCTTAAAACATGAAGTTTATATTATCCAAGTAAAAATCACATTAGGTTTAACAACTATTGAGTTTAAAGGAACAATGCTCTTTTCATTTGCATCCAATTTATTTCCGGAAACAAAGAAAGGGCTTTTGTCTTTAGTTACCAGAGCTAGCAGTGCTGGTGTAAGATACATGCTTGGTTTGAAAAGGAAATGCTCAAATGTGTTGTAGATCAGATCTGATCTTTTATAGATGCAGCCTATTAGATTTACGAGCTCTATAGGATTCTATAAAGCGCACATCAAAGACATATAGTGGAATGTTGTAGGGAACCTGTTAGTGAGCCATGATTTGACTGTTTCCACCAAACTGCAGTCATTAAACAGCTCATGATTTATTATGACTACTGTCTGTACCACATTTCTATTGACTCTGGTAGAATCGCAGGTAGCCTCGACCTCAGAGACACACGTGCATGTTGAAAGGTCAACATAGAGGATTTACTTGTGGATGGATCTGACCACTAACGACATAAGCAGATGAAACTGAAGACTCATTCGTGTTTCTACATACAAGACGAGCATTTAGTGGCTCCTTGCTAACACAAAGTCTCATGAGATTTAATTTCCACACAGCAGCCCATTCATTATCAAGGGAAACCGGGAGGTGCACATGCCATTGTGCTCATTTCCTCACATCACAGGGGTCCTGAACTACTCGTCTCCACAGTAAACCAGGACCAAAAGCGGAATAATTCTGTCAACACTGGTCATGCTGGGGAAACCGTTTTACTGTCCTTTCTTACGGCTACAGACCTGTTGTCCTGATCAACAACAACCTCATTAAGCACACTCATGTCTGACTGAAGTCCAATTTGAAGGAGATTTCCCAGGATGCTTGGATCCAATGGACATTAAAAAGGTTGATATACATGCATGTGCACACAGTAGCAATAACTGTTCTTGCACAGCCCCTTTACCTCAGAGAACACCTAAAGTAAAATGGTTCTTTTTTTCTTCTTTTACTTGTTAATATGATTGCTTTCTTTCATTTGCAGTGGACATGGATATTCTTGTTCTCTGTTTGCACTTCTTTGATGACCCATGTGAAGCAAATTGGTTTTGAGACAGATGACGAGGGAGACATGACAATACATCCTAATCCAATATGCTTCCTGGAACTGGTGCAACCTCACTGGTGACATTTGGTTGCTGAAAAAAATAATTTACTTTGTCTGGCCATTTTGCTTTTTTTCCCCTTCCCTTACTGAAGACATGATGGCCCTAAAGTGCAAAACACAACTACATTTCACAAATCGTAGCAATGAAATAAAACCCAAGAGAACAATCGCCGCTTACACCACATCTGTCTTGGTTAAAGTTTCAAGATGTTGGGTCAGCAGATGAAAAACAATTTTCTGGGTATTTACTGTTAGACTAAATACAACTGAGGGAAAATGACGATGGAAAAACACTGTTGAGGCTTTTCAAAGACTAATAGGAAACAGCAGATTGTTGTCCGTTTATAATAAGCGTGCTTAAGTTAAAATACGTTTTTATATACCGTATTCGTCGGCGTATAAGTCGCACCTTTTTGCCTACATTTCCAAGCCCTGCGACCTATAGGCCGGTGCGACCTATATGTCGATTTTTCCAATATTTTGGTCATAATTTGACTTTGGTCAAAAACTCCAAAAATGGTGCAGTACCAGTTTCGGCCGCTATGGGCGCTAAGAAACCCTTTACAGTACCTACACTGTTGACATCTGCCTGGTCCAAAAATGGTGCAGTACCAGTTTCGGCCGCTATGGGCGCTAAGAAACCCTTTACAGTACCTACACTGTTGACATCTGCCTGGTCCAAGATGAAGATGAAGATGAAGACTTCAATGGTTTTGAATAAATAAATAAAAACCGTAAAATAAATACAGTATCTGTTTCTGTCATCATTTTAAACTGAGACACGTTTTTTACTGTAATGTCAGCTAATAAAAATATATTTTTATGTGTTTATCTTTAAAGATAAATGATGAAAGACACAAAATATACAAAAATTATGTTCATTTATTAATGAAAAGTTCAACTAAGACACATCAAACAAAATACTGTAGTTTTTATGTGATAATCTTGTCAAAAGTCCTTCCAAACAATTTGGCAGCCAGTCCATTTTGGGCAAAACACCAGTTCACGTGAGGTGCGACCTATAGGCCGGTGCGACCTATAGGCCGGTGCAACCTATACGTTGATTTTTCCATTTAATTGGGCATACTTAGGCTGGTGCGACTTATACTCCAGTGCGACTTATAGGCCGACAAATACGGTACTTTTTAAAAGTTGTATTTTAGAGGATATTTTTGCTAGTTGTGTTGAGCTTCTTTCAGAAAATACTTTAAAGCTTGGCTTTAGACTCCCTTTTCCCATTCTCAGTCTAATTTATGTAAAGACTGAGGTAGCAAGCAAGGGTTGAAGTCAACCTGCTGCTGTTAAAACTCTGAGCTTGAGGTAGGGTTGATGTAGAAATGGTTTGATTGTAGAGTCGTCATTTGTGTTCAAGGGTACGATGTGGCAGTATATGCAGTGTTTCCCTTACATTACTTGCCTTGGCAGGACATTCATTTGTTATGGATTTCTTTGTCAATGGGTGGAAGGGGTGGGGGTTGATATGGGGAGACATAGACAACACGTCTGTCTTGCGCACTCCTTATACCGACTGTTTTCGATTGGGGGCGGGGTGGACAGCTTGGCGTGTGGGAAATGGCACACCACCTTTGTAGCTTTTTAGCTAGCCCGTCTGTATTGCACATCACTAGCTTAGCTCTATGCCAGTGCCGGCACTTGTCGATGGTTCGGTAGGCACGGCGCTCAGTTCTGTTGACAGGGCAGGACGCCCTACTTGTTTAATGGTAGGGGGAACCCTGCTATGTGACCAGCCTCTGGAGAAATACAATTGGAGATTTTCAGTATGTATTTTTTTCTTATAGTTCTCTATGTCAACATTGCTGAGTTACGTGCCATGTCTCCTTTGAATCTGCAATGCTGACTTTTTCTGAAGTGCTCGTCCTTGAGGCCTGGCAGACTTTATTGTTGATTTATGAACATACATCTTAGAGAGGACCTTTTTTTTGTAAACAGGGATCAAATTACTTAGGTCTTTTTCAACTAGTGCATTCTGCTCTCTACACCTGCGTCTTTTCAATCACAACCACTGTTGTTTTGAAAATCTTCCTCCTTCACTAAGATGTAGTAATTGAGAAGTTCATGTACTTATAATAAATATTTGAAATTCCTGAACAACATTAGCCCAGTTTATTAATTTCAAAAAGATCATATGGTCAATCGCTCTTTGTTTTGGACTCTAAAGACAGTGATTGCTAAGATGCAATGACCAGTAGACATCTGGAAGTTGACCATTTGGCAAAATAAAACCTTCATTGCAGCATCATACAGTCACCCTAAAGCCACTTACAGAACGTATAAAGTGCAGTTTTTTTCTATGTGCGTTTATCGTCCATTTAGCTGAAAAATGTCTCTTGGAAACCTGTTTTGAACAGACGATTATCAAAAATTGTTCACCATATTGACAGGGATATATTTCAGAAGGTTAGAATTGTGTATTAAATCAGTGTGTCACTTAACTGGTCTGAATAGATTTTTTGAAAACAAATTAATTATCTGCGTTCGGCCGTGTGCCGCTCTACGCCGTTCGTATGCAGAGGCACACGCGTATCCCCACAGGGCATGTATGCGCAAAGCTCAATTTTTATGACCGCGAACGCAAATGTGTTGTCGCACAATAAACTGCCCGGCGCCGGACTGTTTTGTATGCGACACAAATGTATTAAATTCCCCTTCTTCATCCCTGATCTGGCCTTTTCTTTTGTTTTGTTTTTGCCAAAAGTCAAGTGATTGCTTTCTCCTCCGCTGACTCCATGACTGATATGATGAGGAAATGAATGAATTTGTCACGAGCGAATTAAACTCGCGTCCAACGTGGGTTCTTGAGATAACACCCACACATACCTGAGATAACATACCCATCCTATGTAAATTGACAAATCCACACTGTTCAACACAACTGTCTGATTCCCAGACAGTTCACACCTGTTGAGAACAGAGTAGCTGTTTTGTGAATTAGAGTCTACTGTCAAGGTACATGTCTTCACTGTTTGCCATTGTTACGCAGACAGTGTAACAACCTAAAGCAGATCCTTGAGACAATAAACTGTAAATGATTTATAGCAGCAGCCAGTTTCCTCCCTTATTTATGTTCTCTGATAAATAATTGTTCACACTTTTTAGCTTAAAAAAAGTTTTTAGTTTAGTTTACTGTTTTAGTCATATGCAGGTTAACATAAGGTCAACAATGCAATGAAAAGCTCAGGATAAGAAGAACCCTATATATATATGTGTGTATATTATAAGCAGTTACTTTGTATTTCAGTAAGTATTATGTTTAATCTTAAAGTGAAACTGTTCTAATGAGAAATTTACCTTGGTTTTCATTTCTCTGTATTCACAAGCTGATTTTTTTGTGCTTCCTGCAATCAGTCATGAGCCATATGTTCACAAATTTAATGAGCAGTCTGACTGTTCGTGCAAGTACTAAGCAGTTGATATCATTACACCTGTAGACATGAAAAGAGTGACAAAATCACAGCATATGAAATTGCAATCACAATGACTAATCAGTTCTCTATGGTCACATATTCAGAATGCAGTATGATGGTGATTGGGTGCGAGATTAGCAGATTTAAAATGAGTACCGGTACTCCTTTGATTTTTAGCACTGTACTTCTAAAATGATGTACCTTTCACAAAAAAAAAATATAAAAATTGGTTTTGTTTACTTTCTCTTGTGGTCATCAACAACTCCTAACAATTTGACTTTGAAGTTGACCAATTTTAATTACTAAAATAACTGTGCCGTGAGTAAAATGTGTAGCATAGCCATGACTTGAAAGTAGTCTGCCTCCGCCCTCTGCTGGACACACTGTACAATTATGCCATTTGCAAGTAAGGACACGGCTTGTTCCCAGCACATTAGGGATGAACATTAGAAGTGTTTATTTTGCCGCATAATTAGCCAGTTATCACCATATGTCCCCCAAACTCCTGTATCCGCCTCAACCTCCGGATAGAGGGCAACGTGTTTCTACAAAAAATAAACTGTCCAGATGGCCTGACTGAGCATTATTGGATTTGGTACCTGGGGGATTGAGCATGGACTTTGTTGCCTTGAACCACTTTGGCTGTGGCTGCCTGCCTGGGAGGAGTCGACAGGGGACACGGCAGCCCCCAGAAAACATCTTATCTCCAGCAAACTGGCTGGTCCACTTAAGTAGTTTACTGCTTAGGGAAACAGTATACAGGTAGTCCTTGACTTATGACAGAGATACATTCCTACGCTGCGTCGTAAATCGAATTTCAACGTAAATCGGAACATACTTAAATACTTCACGTACAGTACTGTATTTTACCAAGCACTTAGCCTATCCTAACACAGTACCCTACATAATTATCAAAACACACATACATTTGGGAGCCATAATGAAGGGAAAAAAAGAGTTAATAACCTACTGGTATGCTGGTGAAGCCGTTCCGCCGTCCCTCCTCTATATTCTCAATTGCATTTACATAGTAAAACCGCCGTCGAGCTCGGTCCATCCTCCGTACGTATTCGTTTACGACGTTAAACCGCATTCACAGAACACATAGTAACAGCAAGTTGTACTATGAACAGTTTTGTTTTGTTTTTTGAATGTCCAGAGGACCATACTTAGCTTATTTAAAGAGTACAGTGTAGCTGTAGCCTCCGCAGCTAGTAAAACCGGAAACTGCGTAACTCGGCTTTTCAAAATAAAATTTTCAAAATAATATATATATATATATTTAATGGGAGGTGCGTCGTAACCGTGAAACGTCGTAACTCGAGGCTGTCGTAAGTCGAGGACAACCTGTACTTGGAACTCCTCAGACTGATGAAGCCCTCAGAATACAGTAGAGGGCGAAAAATTTCTACAAAAAATAAACTGTCCAGATGACCTGACTGAGCATTATTGGATTTGGTACCTGGATTATTGAGCATGAACTTTGTTTTACTGTATCGTCCTTACCGATATATCGGTCAGGCTCTAATTATGTGTTTACGGTAGTTCTATGGGTTGAACTGGTGGATTACACCTTAATTTTCTTATTTGTGCAAACGCTCATGTGTGACATGTCTGCTCATGTGTGATGTCACACAGGTGGTTCAAGCAGAGCCAATCCCCTGCAGAGATGAGAAGTGCATACCTTATATGGAAGTGCTGCATTTCACTCCTGACAAGCGGTTTTATTTTTCTTTTCATTTTCATTTTTTTAGGCCTTTGGTTTTGGATGGAATGGGTGGAATAGATAAATACATCTACATGTTTATTCTTTGTTGTTGCTTGGTGTATGTTGTTGGCTAGAGGTTTAATTTGTTTTAGGTTGTTGCAGGTGGAGGCGTGAACAAAAGCACAACTCTACCTCCACCCTTCCTTGTCTCTCGACACGCCCATTTTCAGGGAGATTTTGGAAGGAGGAGTTACCGTCTCAACCTGGGTTTAGTCTCACTTTAAAGGTTCAGTATGCAGTTTCTGTAGAACTGCAGCAGTTAGAAATATTTTCAACAGGCAAAGCATTCTGATCCCTCCCCCTCAGAGCCATATGTGGCTCTGCCCCCTTGTGGTCTGTTGAATTTCAAATTCAAGCTCTGTTTTTATTGGCTGATTCAAATTCAAGCTCTGTTTTTATTGGCTGGTTACAAACTCTGTTTTTATTGGCTGGAAAATGGCGGGTCACCTTTTCTTTTTAGAAATGCTTATTTACCACCTGGAGAAGCAAGGGGACAATATTTTTTTTAAATTTTTTTCAGAGATTACCTGGCTAACATCAGTCTGTCAGGAGGTAGTGACAGAGTGAAGAAATATGTTCATAAAAAAAGCTACATACTGCAGCTTTAACCACTAAGGACAAGTGGATGGATTTTGTTGTCTTTCCCATCATGCTTAGCGTTTTTTTTAGTTTTTTTTTTTAGTTTTTCCAGCTGAACCGTGAGTGAGAAGGACATGTGTGTGCTAGACTTGCATCTTATGTGCTGTTACAGTTTATGAGTTTCCTGTTGTAAGGTTCAATAGTGTCTTCATTGCGTATATCTCACACAAAGTTAAAATGAATAATCTCAGTACAAAAATTTCGTTATACAGATTCACATACCTGAACAGTATCGGATTGGAAAAGTATCTGTATCGGTCGATACCCAGTTCTTAAGTATCGGTATTGGATCGGAAGTGAGAAATGTGGATCGGTGCATCCCTGATATAAACAATATTAAATGTTTAAAAGTTGCACTAAAACAAATAGTTTATCTAAACTTTGTATTTGAACCTTAACTTCTAAATGGGTAATTTTGTAAAGATATTAATAGAGACACATCTGTGCTGAGGGATACCAAGAGCACCGGCAGGCCCCTCTGTTCACACTCCTGGTCTTGGCAAAACTTGATTATGACAGTTGGCGCCCATTTGCTTTGATCCATCTCGACTATGACAACCAGGGATTAACAGCTAGTCGACGATACCTTGTCATTGGGGATTTGGGGATGGAGGTTTGATTTACTAGCGCTTGTTCCGTTTGTTTCTGAATGAGACATGCGGGAGATGACCTTGTCAAAGCATAGGATTTGGGTATCCTAGCAACAGCTTGGAAATGGAGCAGTAATTGTGTAAAAGGCGGCGACAGACATGTCTAACACAACAATTTTACCTACCCTTTGTGATGTGCCATGAATATCAAACTGTCATTTTCTTTTTTTTTTTATTATTATACCATTTCAATTAAAAAAATAGCATCTAGTAATCCTGTTAAGCATTTCTTTACTTGTAGGCCATTTAGTAAAAAATGCATTTGTGAGTTTTAATAAAGTTTTTAAGCATACTCATTTTTTATGAAGATTTATACATGCCTATTTAATATATGTGTAGCCTTATGCAAATCATTTAGTTTAAACCTATTTGCTTAAAGGAAACGAATCAGATTTTGGGGTTTTAATGACGAGCAAGAAGTGAGACAAGTCAAATGACAAAATGGTTAAGCTGGCTAAGACTGGCGGTCTGAGTCACACCCTCCTAATCTGGCGTCCTCACCGTGCCAAACCCAACAGCTCTCAGGGCCAAATCTCAAGATTGAAGAGCTTTAGCTCCTGATTTCCCGTCAAAACATCGAGCAAATCCTCATTTCTAGCTATCCGTCTTCCCCCACACGAGTTCCTTTATCGCCCCCGCACTTATTTTACTCCTGCCATGAATACTGATGTCAATGCATCTCGAGGTAATAGCCACCATTCAGGTAGGGAGAAGCTAAGTTATCATTTTTGCATTTCAATGCATGAATAAAAAAAACGTGTTTGGGTTTCCAAACATATTTCAGCTGGGAATTAAGGCATAGAGCTTGTTTCTTCTTTAAAGATGGATAAATAGTTGATGGTTTAAGTGCATAAACGTTGTCATTGTACAGTACATAACATTTACTCCAAAATACTTTATTTTTAGCTATTTTAAGTTGAACTATAGAAACTGGATTACCTGCAAATATGCATTGTGACGGCTTATTGCAGAAGAACTTGCTGAAAAACAGTTGATATTAGCTAAAAAAATAAAATAAATGCTGAAATGGAAGAACAAGCCAAAATTAGCAGAAGAAAGCAGACTAAACATATTTGCTGAAATAGTTTCAAATAAGCAGAAAGCAGCACAAAAATGAGGAAATTGACAAAAAAAATGAAATTAGCAACAACAAAAAAGCTGAAAAGTAGCAGAAAGGCAGAAAGAAGCTTAAACTACAAGAAGGAAGCAGAGAGCTAAAATGAGGGGAACATTTTAGAATTAGCGGGATATGTAAAAATTTGCATAAAACAGCTAAATGGTGGCTGAAATAGCAGAAGAAGCTGAAACTATTATATCTAAGCTGAAAGGAGTATAACTAGCTGAAATTATCAGAAATAAGTTAATTAGGCTGAAAGTAGCAACATTTACCACAATATTTTTAATTTATCTGAAAACAGCTGAAATTGTCTAGAAAATGCTAACAGTAGCTGAACAAGTAGAACGAGCTTAAATTAGCATAAGAAATCAGAAATAACATATCTTTGCAAAGATAGGCTTAAAGAGGTAGAAATTAGCACAAAAAGTGGAAAATATCTGGAAAATAAGCTGAAATTACAAACACACACACACACACACACACACACACACACACACAAACACACACACACACACACACACACACACACACAAATGCTGAAATACAGTTAGAAATCAGAAAGAAGCTTAAATTACCAAAATGATGTGGAGAGAGCACATTTTTGCTAAATTAGGCAGAATCTTTTATTTATTATTAATGCTAAAATGCGGAATTAGATGAAAAAGTGACAACAGCAGCTAAATAGAAGCTGAAATGGTAGTAAAAGCTGAAACTTGTAGAAATAAGCTGAAAGGCGCATACACTGAACTTACCAGAAAGAAGGCTGAAAGTAAATTTGCACAAGTAAGCTGAAAGAAGCTGAAGCAGAACAAAATGTGAAAGGAGCAGAAAAAGATTGTGAACACGTCTAAAGATTTGAAGGATGGAAAATGAGCTCAATTCATTTCCTATGAGGAAATAAAGGGCAGAAAAGGCTAATTATTTCAAAAACGCTAAAGTTGCACCAATATAAAAAGTTGTAGCAGGATTGTTCTAAACAGGCTGAATGCTTTGAGGTATGATTTGTTGAAGAAGCACAAAAATTGTGGAATGAGAAAGATTCCCAAAAATGTATGGAATAAAAATTAATCACGAATTATTGTCTGAATGCTTCATAAACATTCAGACAATAATTCGTCTTCAGTTTAATTCTCAACATGCATCATAACATAGTTTGCTACAATATTTGTTCTTATTTAGGTAGGGGCGGCCGTGGTGTAGTGGTAATGGCAGTCGACCCCTGATCGGAAGGTTGGAGGTTCGAATCCCGCATCCGCCCACCATGTGTCGTTGTGTCCCTGGGCAAGACACTTAACCCCGAGTTGCTCCCGGTAGGTCTGGATGGCGCCTTGCAAGGCAGGCTACCACTACCGGTGTATGAATGTCTGAATGAATGGGTGGATGGCTGGTATTGTAAAGCGCTTTGGGGCTCCTCACAGGGGGCTGGAAAGCGCTATATAAATAAGCTCCATTTACCATTTACCATTATTTGTATATCAAAAAGGCGTTCAATTCAAGATCAACTGGACTTTATTTGTAACAGAAGACGTTTCGCTTCTCATCCGAAAAGCTTTATCAATTCAATGAACCAGACTGTGTGTGCGTGTGGATTTATAACAGGAGTCACGCACCATCATATGTAAATTGCAAGCTGAGGTAACACATACATGTAAATTGACAGATCACACCTTAACAGTAGGGAGTTCCCTTGAAGTCTCTGACAGCAGACACAACAACTGTATGTAAATTGACAAAAAACACCTCACAGCCCAACAACAGAGGTTTCTCAACAAACTTTGCTAGTCTAATTCACAGACAAGACACCTCTGCTCCCATCCGGTGTAAAACGTTTGTGAATCAGTCCCAAAACTGAGTTGTAAGTCTTGGAAAGTTGAAATCTCAGACCTCCTCCTCTGTTAAGAGAAGGTTTTTCTCTCTTAACATACAAAGCTTCCTTAACACCCCTCTCAAACCATCTGTGCTCTCGGTCCAAAATTTGCACATTTTCATCCTCAAATGAGTGACCCTTGTCCGTGAGGTGGAGGTGAACAGCTGAGTTTTGTCCAGAGGTGGTGGCTCTCCTGTGTTGGGACATTCGTCTGTGAAGAGGCTGCTTCGTTTCTCCAATGTAACGGTCTGAGCAGACCTCGCTGCACTGGACTGCATACACCACACCACTCTGTTTGTGTGTGGGGGTTCTGTCCTTAGGGTGGACCAGCCTCTGTCTGAGAGTCCTGCTGGGTTTGAAATGTACTGGGATGTTGTGTTTGTTGAAAATCCTTCTGAAATTCTCTGAGACTCCAGCAACATAAGGAATGACAATGTTTTTCCGTCTGTTAGCATTTTTCTGTTGATTATTGTGTTTAGCAGATTTCCTCGCTGACTTGACAAAAGCCCAGTTGGGATATCCACATGTTTGCAGCGATTTGTTGATGTGTTTCTGTTCCTTTTCCTTCCCTTCTGTCCTTGTGGGGATGTGTTCTGCCCGATGCTGTAAGGTTCTTATGACAGAAAGTTTGTGTTCCAGTGGATGGTGAGAGTCAAACAGAAGATACTGGTCTGTGTGGGTTGGTTTTCTGTAAACTTCAATGTTGAGACTGTCCTCTCCCTCCATATGCACCAAACAGTCCAAAAAAGGCAGCTTGTTATCGTTAGCATCCTCTCTGGTGAACTTGATGTTGTTATCAACCGAGTTAATGTGTCTGGTGAACGCTTCCACCTCCCTGGCTTGGATTTTGACCCAGGTATCATCCACATATCTGAACCAATGGCTTGGAGTTGTCCCCTCATAGGAGTTAAGGGCTCTCTGTTCCACTTCCTCCATGTAGAGGTTTGCAACAATGGGTGACACTGGAGATCCCATGGCACAGCCGTGCTTCTGTCTGTAAAATATGTCATTGAACTTGAAATAGGTGGTGGAGAGGCAGAGATCCAGCAGGGTGCAGATGTGGTCTGGGGTTAAGTTGGTCCTTTTGTCCAAATCCTTGTCCTGTAGAAGTCGTTTTTTGACGGTTTCTACTGCTTCAGAAATGGGTATGCATGTGAACAGAGAAGTCACATCATATGATACAAGAGTTTCTCCCGGGGTTAGCTTCAAATGTTGAACTTTGTTGGAAAAATCAATGGAGTTCTTTATATGATGAGGTGTGTTTCCAACCAGAGGAGCTAAAATACCAGCCAGATGTTTAGCAACATTGTATGTCACTGAGTTCATGCTGCTCACGATGGGTCTGAGAGGTGTATCTTCTTTGTGTATTTTTGGAAGTCCACACAGACAGGGAGTGGCCTCACCCGGGTATAATCTAAACATGTATGTGTTACCTCAGCTTGCAATTTACATATGATGGTGCGTGACTCCTGTTATAAATCCACACGCACACACAGTCTGGTTCATTGAATTGATAAAGCTTTTCGGATGAGAAGCGAAACGTCTTCTGTTACAAATAAAGTCCAGTTGATCTTGAATTGAACGCCTTTTTGATTTATCATGTCCTGGACGACTGAGAATCTTCACCAGCATATTCTTATTTGTAATAGTACACCTGGTGTTTCCTTTAAATGAATGAAAGAAGAGAGAACATCCATGCTCCTACACGCACATGGAAGAGCTCGTACTGAACACACTCCTCTCCAAACAGACGAACAGAATCCCGAGTGGTGTGTGACAGAGATAAGGAAGTGTCTGTCATATTTGTATTATTTTTCCCACTTATGTCACATCGTGATTGGAGTAGAAAAAAAGTGACAATATATTTGACAAGTGACAACTAAGAATTACCGGTACTGATAGGACTGCACTGATGTCAGACGCCTCCGATTATCGATTGCATTTCAAACGTTGAAAGGTCGAGTTCGAGCCGTAACCTTCGCAACAAGCAATAACCACCGTGCACGTCACGAGTAGTAATTCCTATGAAACACTACTCATGAATTCCAGGTACAAATCAACAATACTTGTACGTTAATGACTTCCAACTACTTGCAAGATGTGAAAACACCAGAATAACCGTAATGTTTGTGCGTCAGCGTAAATGAATAAAGGAGTGCATCGGAGAGAAAAAGTGGGTCATCCTTATTTGTGATGGTGTTTGCAAACTAAGTGCAAGCTTAAAACGAATGAAAGGACAAAATGACAGAGCAGTTTGTCCACACATTTGCAAAAAAAATTGGAATTATGCTCTCTCCTTGTGTTCATGTATGCAACAATGTGGGAGAAAGACACAAAAAAACAAGTGTGGTTAAAGACATCTGAGGTTGAGCTTTGTTTTGTGCTGCAATTCGTAAAATGGGTATTCACATTTTTACTGTAAAAGTTTGTGAACAATTGCCATATATTTTACTGTTGAAAATAGAGTTGCATTCGGGCCTAAAAAAAAATCTGACACAACACGGCCCGAGCCCGTAGGCATTGTGTTTGTGCCTAACCCGACTAATTAACTCTAATTAGAGGCCCGAACCCGAAGCAAACCCGACGTGTTATTTTAATTAAGCTTTTACTGCTTTTGTAAGCAACTCACTTTGACATGATAGTTTAAAAAACGCATTTCAAAGAAAGAAAGATATAAGATTTTTTGTTTATTAACAATAGGGGCGTGAATCTCTCAGTGTCTGGAGAATCGATTTGATTCCGATTTTTGGTGTCACGATTCAATTAAAAATCGATTTTTCGATTCAGAAACGATTTTTGATTCAGAAACGATTTTTCTATTAAAATGGTCATAAATTTAGTTTCAGTTTTGTAACTGACAAGCTGAAAAGAATAAACAACAATGTAAACAAATAGAACATTTATTTAAAACAATAATTTTAGGTTCCTTATTGTATCAAATTTTTTGCATCGTTTGATATTTATACCAAAAATAGGAACAAATAATACAGGAATGCATTAAATTCTGTAACTTAAATAACCAGTATTAGGTTAGCTTTTTGCTCTGTTACTTATAGAAGATTATTGTTTGAATTGATTGTTTGAACTTGTTTTGTTTTTGAAAAAAGGGGCAGATAAAATAAGATTTCTTCTTCTTTCTGCCACCTTTCATTTTATGTATTCTTTCATATACTGTACTATGAGATATGGTTTTATTTTCTTTATCTTTTGGGTTTTAATGTAAAAAAATAAATAATAATAATATCAATTTTGGGGCTTTTATAATCTATTCTGAATCGCCAGGACTAAGAATCTAGATTCTTTATTAAATCGATTTTTTTCCTGCACCCCTACTTAACAAGTCACCAAATGGAAATTAATATACAAAATTAATAGCCTAAAAAAATCAACTATATAGATTGGATATTATACAGATGAACATAGCTACTTTTAGAGGAAAATTATTTGGAAAAACAGAACAAGGCTATTTTAATTGAACACATTAGCCGCTTCGGCTTTTTTTAGCTTCAGGTGTTGCAAATTCTGCACTGCAGATGAGTGAAGGGTGGGGAGCGGGAGACGTGTGGCCAACGATCTGGTGATCCATCTGAAGCTTAACAGGACTTTTTTAACCTTTCAAATGTATGGTCAGCGGATGCGCATGGCCAATGATCTATCTGAAGCTTAATTTGAAAATAAACTTTTTTTTACCTCTTTCAACTGGCCGGTCAGACGCGCTCGGCCGATGATCCGGTGAGCCATCTGAAGCTTAACAGGACTTTTTTTTAAACAGCACTTTTTTTTACCTCTTTCAACCAGCCGGTCAGCCGATGTGCATGGCCGATGATCCGGTGATCCACCGGGAGTTTAATGGGACTTTTTTTAACCTCTTTCAACTGGTCGGTCAGACCTGAGCGTGCACCTGACACACATCAGCAGGTTTCATTGTGCTGGCTTTGTAGAGCGAGTTCTCCCGTTTTTAGATTTTGTGTAATATCTTCCAGCTCAATTATGTCACTTGTTGTGGGTCAATTGCAAATCCTCAGATGTGTGATAAGAGCAAAGCAGGACCGGTGGGTGCACAATTGTTGCGCAATGTGCCAGCGCTCCTCTCACTTTTCTCAGTCTGATAAACTACTGCACTCTTATTTCTTTCTTTCCTCATCCTCAGTAAACATACCACCTTGTCCTTTACAAGTAGATCAACACATTTTTATATTGTGCATTCTTTAGTTTTCTTCGTGCTGTATGACACGTAAAACCTCACCACAGAAGTCCAAGCCCAATCTGGCCCGCCCATCAAGCACATAATTTTAGCCTGACCCAACCTGAATTTCGGGTCGGGTTTGGGTCGAGCATGGGCTCGGGTCAGAAATCGCAATTCTGCTCTCTCTCACTCACACCTAGGGACAATTTAGATTCACCAATCAGCCTAACATGCATGTTTTTGGTCTGTGGGAGGAAACTGGTGTGCAGTAGTCCCTCACTATATTGTGATTCACTTTTTGTGGCTTCACTGTATTGCGGGTTCTTTAAACCCAGGTGTTTTATATTGTGTTAATGGTACATGCTGTGCACTACTGTACATTCATCTTATCATCTTCATTGTGATCGTCAAAGTGTCAAAGTATATGAAGAGTTTATAAGAGAGTGGGAAAGGTTACTAAAGCCTTAAATATGTATTGTTTCCCCTACCCCTATACAAGCTAGGCACCATGCGTATCAAACCGAATCCCCTCCCACATCAGCACTGATGTAGAGCAAAGCTAGCTGCGTGTAATACAGGCATGCTAGCTGAAACGTTAAAAGCAGTGTTCACGCTGCCTCCTCTCACGCTGAACACCCCCCTGCTCAAAAACTTTCTGTACAAACACACAGCTCAGACGTCCTGACCCCCTGTCAACCAAAATCACGGATGAGATGAGCGCCCCGCCATGGCAAGTTATCTAGGGGAAATACTGATATAAATATTAAAATAAATATGACGCTGCTACTAAGCGGATTTTCACATAACGCCTAGGTCTCTGGAACATAACCCTTTGATAGGTGAGGGATCATGGGATCACTATCCAGGGAAAACCTAAGAAAGCACAGATAGATACTACTACTAATAATAATAATCATTTTATTTAAAAGTGCCTTTCAGGACACCCAAGGACACTTAAAAAACCAATACAGTGTAATACAGATCAAACATTATCAGCGACAAATTGAAATATAAAATACATAAAGATTATAAAATGCAAAATAATAAAAATACATTTAGTAAAGTTAATGATAAGCTAGTCTAAAGAGATGTGTTTTCAGAGCAGTCTTGAACAGAGAAAGGGAGGTGGTGTTTCGAAGGTCTGGCGGTAGGGCGTTCCAGAGGTGAGGGGCAGAGCAGGTGAAGGCCCTGCTCCCCATGGTGGAGAGGCGGGCAGAGGGTACATGGAGATGTAGCGAAGAGGAGGATCTGAGAGAGCGTGATGGGATGGAGATTTGTAGGAGGTCAGATAGATAAGGAGGGGCAAGGTTGTGGATAGCTTTGAACGTGAGAAGTAGAATTTTGAAGATGATGCGTGATTTAACCGGGAGCCAGTGGAGCTGCTGCAGGACAGGAGTGATGTGGTTATAGTAGGAGGTTTGAGTGATGACACGGGCAGCTGAGTTCTGGACCATCTGTAACTTGTGGAGAGATTTGTTGGGGAGGCCGTAGAGAAGGGAGTTGCAGTAGTCAATACGGGAAGTCACAAGACTGTGCACCAGGATGGCTGTGGAGCGGGGTGTGAGAGAAGGACGGAGACGGTTAATATTACGGAGGTGGAAATAGGCAGACCGAGTAATATTGTTGATGTGTGAAGTGAAGGAGAGAGTGGTGTCGAGGATGACACCGAGGCTCTTGACCTGAGGGGAGGGGGATAGCAGAGAGTTGTTAAGGGGGACGAGAAGATGCTCTGATTTTGAAATAGGCATCCATTTCCACTGCTATGCTGATGACACACAGCTTTACTTGTCATCAAAACCTAACTACACCCACCCTCCATCCTCACCGACTGTCTCAATGAGCTAAATCACTGGTTTTCTAACAATTTCCTTCAACTAAACAGTAACAAAACAGAAATCATCCTTGTCGGTACCAAAAACTCGTATTTGCGGAAGATGTGACCTAGAGGAAGGAGGTAAATGATGAAGAGGAGGGGTCTGAGGACAGAGCCTTGGGGGACACCCGTGGAGAGAGGGGAAGACTGGGAAAGGAAGGATTTAAGCTGAATGAATTGAGTGCGGTCAGAGAGATAGGAGGTGAACCAGTCTAACGGGGTACCTGAGATGCCAATGGAGGTTAGTCTGTTGAGGAGGATAGAATGACAGATGGTGTCGAAGGCAGAGCTTAGATCAAGAAGAATGAGGATGGACAGAAGACCAGAGTCAGCAGCAAGAAGAAGGTTGTTAGTAATTTTTACTAGAGCTGTTTCGGTGCTATGGTGGGGGCGAAATCCAGATTGAAACTCTTCATAAATGTTATTGTTGGACAGGTGTGAGTGAAGTTGACTAGCAACCTAGAATATGCAAACTTGACCCAGAAAAGCCCCCCGGTTGTGATTTGTACCGGCAACATGTTTACTGAGAGGTGGCTGCTCTGTGCTACCATGTTGACTGTATAAAGCAACTAATAAAATAAACTTTTATGCACATGTTAATGTTAATGTCAATTTCTGTGTATAGCACTCCAAAACAAGAACAGCTGATCAAAGTGCTTTACAACTTGTTCTGGCTTTCATTGTAATTTGACTGAGGCGCATGCAAATACACCTCGTCACTAATAGGAAGCTCAAGAAAGTTAACAGTAAAATGCAACACAAGAAAAATCAGGTCCAACAGGTTCTCAAACTCTGCCCGGATCAAACCCCAGGGTAAAAAAAAGATTTATTGAGCAAATATTTACACGTATCACTAGTCTTGGCGGTCTTTAAATGTTCAGGTAAACTATTCCACAGTTTTGGAGCAGCTATCACAAATGTCCGATCACCTCTGGACTTCATTTTAGATCTGGGGACATCTTGAGAAACTGGTTGGTAAACTGTTGTTCTCTTACTGGAGTGTAGATGTTAAGAAGATCACATAAATATGATGGGACCAGGGGCCTCATGTACAAAGACTTGCGTGGATTTCTTACTGAAAAGTGCCGCACGGTCAAATCCAGAAAACTGCGTACGCACAAAAAAATCCAGATGTATCAAACCGTGCGTACACCTGAATCCACGCACATTCCTTTTGTACATCACAATCAACGTGGAACTGAGCGCACGTGAGACACCTCCCCTGACACGCCTTCATTTACATATGTTAAACAGATGCAAATTACTTCCTGCATGTGTGAAGGACATGTTTGTTTGATCCCTGCGCGATCAGAAATGATTTCTAGATTCAGGAAAATAATGAATTTAATATAATATGAGTGAGGAAAAAAATCCTAAGTAAGAATAGTAATAAAATGTGTTTATCACGCAAAGAACGAGTGATTGTGTGTCGGTATTTGTGTGTGCGCGCACCCTGCTTTGGTGCGCCGGCTCATCCATTCATTCTGAGTGAAAATATTAACTTTGCGCACGAGTTTATTACCATAATTACTGTAAACACAGAGGAACATAGATCTTTGTTTATTTAATAGATGATATGAAGAAACGGGTCTGTGCGTCTCAGTGGAGAGTTTTCATGACATGGCGTGATGTTGGAGTCTCCAAACGCTGCGCGCGGGGTGCGCGCGCGCTCCAAAGCGCGACCACTCAGCCTTTGGAATCATATAGATGAGACATTCCATTGGACATGAATCGGCTTTGTGTGGACTGGACAGTCCTGATCGGCCTGCAGCTCCCTCAGCTCGGGAACAGTTTGATCGCTGCTTCTGCACGCTCCAGAGCGCAGCAGTGCCAAACTGAAGAATGATTATTTCTGAAAACGGCTGATAAGCCATATCCTAGATCAGACAATTATATCTGTTTATAAATTAATGCTCTGCGTGTTACACTATTTATTATATCCTCCAGTAAGGCTGAATGAATCCGTTCCTGTTAAATTTATTCTTTGCACAACTTTGCGCGTCCTTTACAGTATTTAACTGCGTCATGTGGATGTAATACTTGTTAATCGTGTGTTTGGTGGGAATATTAATCATTTTCACATCATGAACAGTTAATAATAATAATAATAATAATAATAATAATAATAATAATAATAATAATAATAATAATAATAATAATAATGAATTCAATTTATAACGCACTTTTCATTAATGGAAATCTCAAAGTGCTACAAGGTGCAACAGAATTAAATGTCAATAAAACAATTAATAAAACAATTAAAATCAACAACAGTATCAGCTAGATCAAAAGTAGAATCATGAGTATACGTATATGCTCGGTTGAAAAGAAAGGTCTTCAAGCCGCTCTTTAGTCAACCACAGATTGTGGGGCTTCAGTTTCTCTGAATCACCTGTAAGTGTCGCCAAAGGAACAAGAACCACAGAAACGTGCGTACGCAAGCAGGGGAGCTGGCGTGGAAATGTACTTGGATGCGCACATATTCACGTTCAGTTCAGTTTTGATACATACGGGGTTTTGCGTGGATAGTGACGTACGCACGGTTTCTGTGCGCACGCACGGTTGATACATGAGGCCCCAGACCTTTAAAACTTCTAAAACAAGCAATAAAATCTTAAAATCAATCCGGAAGTGGACAGGAAGCCAGTGGAGAGAAGCCAGGACAGGGGTTGTGTGTTCATGTTTTCTAGTTGCTGTTAAAAACGAGCTGCCGCGTTCTGGACTGTTTGTAGGTGATGTAAAGATGATTTGTCTAAACCAACGTATAAAACATTACAATAGTCCAAACGGGAGTTAATAGACGCATGAATCACCTTATCAAGGTCTCTAAAAGGGAGCGATGACATCACCTTGGCAATGAGTCTTGGAAGAAACGGTATTTCACAACTGCTTGTGTCTGTTTGTCTAATTTAAAAGCACCATCAAAAATAACTCCCAGATTCCTGACAGTGGAGTGGCTGAGTGAAGCCACCGGGTCAAGAGAATCAAGGGCATTGCATTCACCAAAGCTGACGACGTCCGTTTTATTTTCATTTCGTCTTTGAGACATTGTTTGAATAGATTGAATAGTAAATGTTTGTAGTTTTTTTATGACCGTTTTCTGGACTGTACAGAAAAGTGAATGCAAGTAAACCTTAATGTTTTCTCAAAGACTTTGAAGTTGTTAAAAGTCGCTGTGTTTAAGAATAGATGTGGCAGTTGTTGGTTTTGCTGTTGTTGTCTGAAGCAATGTAGAATGACGGATCCTGGCAAATGGATGGAGCAATTTTGTCCATGATTAGGAACTGCAGTAGAGCCCGTGTGTGACCTGTGGTGGCCTTGGCTAAAATATATTAATATTCCGCCACCCCACAGGCATTGCAACAATTATATGTGAACAGGATACCACCCCACTGCATTAAAAAAAATTCTTCGGACCCCACCCCCACACACAGACGCACACATTTACCATGATTGTTCACCCAGTGCCATTTATATTTCTTCATGAACAAATCCATTCCATTTGATTAATAGGAGTATACTCAAACCACTAAAAGTCAACTTGGGATTTTCCTGATTATCTTCAACAACTTCACGCCGCATGCAGTGTTTGCCCTTGGTTATCTGCCTTGGCAGGATCAAACTGGGGAAGGAGGAGGAGACACCTCTGTTTTGTGTGCTAGCTTAGCGCTACATTACAGGTTTTGACGAGGGTGGGGTTTAGGATGTGTGAGAGAAGTGGAGCACTACATCTTAGCTAATGTGTCTGCATTGCACGCAGCTAGCTTAGTGCTATGTTAGTTCAGGCATAGTTCGACTTGGGTGGGGGATGCTTGAGAGAAGTGAAGCGTGCTCTATTCACACAAGGAGATCTGTTGGTCAGGCTACTTCTTATTGCTCTCTAAAACAGTTATTGAATCAAGGGTTTACTTATGTAGGTAAGCGTAGATGTTTAACAATTCATTACAATATAGCAGCATGTAGGAAATGGCTATTAATTTTTTTTGGGGGGAGGACCCACATACCCCCATCACAAATATTCCTGATGCCAATGCATCATCCCATTCATTTGAAGAAACTATAATTTTTAGCAATACAAAAACTAGAAAGTATAGTTTCCATATGTTACTTCAATAGGAACATTTGTAACTCCTAGATGCAGCCGCACACTAAAATGACATGCTCTTTATGAAGTTATACAGCTCACGTTTACATATGTACATATTTGGTAGCAGCCATTTTGAATTGTAACATGGCAACCCAATTTACAAATGAACCTTTAGATGTAGCCACGCACCAAAATGCAAGTTGACAAGTTGCACATTTTCCATGGCATCAAGCTCACAACACGGACGGATGGTATTTCCAAGGCCCTCTCGTCGCTCTGCGGGGGTACAAAAATGGGGCAACAAGTGATTTATGAATTTTAATCAATTCGACCCTTAAGTGGGTCAAATGTGAAAAAAAATGACTTCAGTTTTCTTTCAGGAGCTGCAGCAGCACATTAGACGTGTGTCATTCCAGACTGAGGCTGATTCTACCCCTAACCACCACCCCCAATCAAACCTGATGCTTTGTCTTATTCGCACGTACCCACACTTGTTTAGTTAACCTGTTCTCCTTTAGTTTGTCAGATGAAATGAGTTGAGCTGCTGCTGAGTAACATTTCTATGAAGGGAAACTCCACCTTTTGATTTTTAAAGCATTTTTAGATCTATGGGTGTCGTGAGAACACGTCACACGGTGCACAAACATGATATCATGCTTCTGTGTACGCTTGAAATTCTTGTACAGTATCTGTTTTTACAAAGTCTCGCCCTCTTTTGAGTAAAACGTAATTAGAACTAGGCAGAATTGAAGACTAGAACATCAGTGGGGGGTTTGAGTTGGATCCCTGCAGAGACCTGCCCATTAAGGAGCTTCACAGGCAGCGTCAGTTCACCAGGGCAGGGCTTCGGCTTTCATCATTGCCCGTTATTGCAACATACTTTACAGGAAGGAGATGATAACTGGTTTTGTCAGCATCCCTTTGAAACCTTTTCTGATGTTTTTTACTTTTGTGGACAATGTGGGTCAGCTGAGGGCAATAAGAAAGAATAACTTTTTTTTCTGACAGGGCAGAGTGCATTCATCGGAATTTGTTGATGAGAAGAAAAAAAATACATTTATGTGCATTTTAAAATTTCAGTCCTTTTGACACAAATAATAGTTATAGAAAAGCTGTTGGACAAGGTGTCATTCTAAATGGCATAAAATGCAGCATTGTGCATGAACAGCATTCATATTTTAGACTGGACAATATTGCATTTTTCCCTCGTACAGTATTCTGCAAATGTTTTAACTCGCCTCTTTTTTATTGCCCGTGGTGACCAGTGATTAGGGCTGTAGTGATACAATAATCTCACAATACGATACGATACACGATATTCTGCTCACGGTACAATATATATTGCGATATTCAGCAAACGATTCAATTCAATACACTTTAGCGATTTTCTGAAAGATTTTAGAGGGACAGAGTGATATTGGTGACATTTTGTGACTGTTATAGACTTGGATTGAATTAATTTAACTAAAAATGGATTAAAAGCACCAACTACACAATACAGTACCTGGCTCTGGTTGGACATGGACCCAGACTTAAAGTCGACAGCTGGACAAAATGAATCAAAGAAGTGGTGAGAAAACATGTTTATTTTAATTGAAACAGTAAAAACTGTACATGCATTTGTAAAGGAAATAGAGTGATTCCTTCAGATGTTAAGTGTCAAGGTTAAAAAGGTTTCAAACTATTCAGAGCAGGGCACTAGGTGCACTTTAATAGACTATATGCCACGGGGGGTCGTGACGTACTTCCGTCAAAATACTGGCCACATCCCGCACTTCCGGGTCCTATCCACTGCCGTTGTTGTTAGCGTTAGCTCCTAGTAGCCGACCATGACAACGACCCGAAACGGGAAGCGGCTGCGCGCTACCTGCACTACAAGTGAGTTCCGTTGTGTCCGCCCACCGGTGGGAACAGCTGTTCCGATGGGGGGTTAGGGCGAAAATATATTGCGGCTATCCGTAGGGGGAACGTCACCATAATTTTATATGGATTTATATGTGTATAGAGTTATTATTGGTGTGTATACAGATGCTTTATTAATTGTATTTAGTCATTTATGTTCGTGTCTTTCCCGCTAACCGGAAGTGCGCGGTCCGGCCGATGAATGCGTTAGTGCTGGAACGGAAGTCCGTGGCATATAGTCTATTGCTTGGTAAGTAAACAGTGTGTAAATCAAGTATCTACTAGGCGGGTAACTGCTCTACAGCGACACTAGTGGCTGGATGACCTAATTACTCTCCCGGCGAAGCAAGCAGTGAGTGAGCAGGGTGACAGTTGGATGTTACGATACTTGCGGATATGCGGGTGTATTTGCCTTGTGCTTTCTTTATGTATATTTATTATATTTTGTAGTCTTATATTACGTCTTTCCTTTCTTTCTATCCTATTTAAAAAAAACGATACTTGTGGATGAATATCGATTTTTTTTTCTAGGAAAGAAAAAATCAATATATATATATATATATTGCAAAATCGATATTATTAAACAGCCCTACCAGGGATGGAAATCTGCAGGCACTTCAAGATTTGATTTCAAGTCAGAATTGCAATTAGAGTATGAACAGTTATTGATGCATTATGATTATCTTGAAGCTTAAAATATTATGTCTTTTTTACATAAACAATACTAAAATTCACGTATAATGAAGAGTGTATGATAAGTCCAAAACATCCAAATCACAGGCTGGTGGCCAACAATTAGCATCAGTGCTAACTCAATTTCAAAAAGCTACCAAAATTTAACAGTTAGCATCACGTTTGTCACTGAAGTATATACACAGAAGTGTTTCAATATCTTCCATTTTTGCAATATGTGCATGTAAAATTAAATTTTATGTTCTACTCCTACTTATAAAGCGTGGGGAAAATCAGTGTTTCCATTACTCATTATACAAGTAGGGCACCCTGCCCTGTCAACAGAACCAAGCACCCCACCTACTGAACCAAACTGTGCGCACCCACCCCACCCTTGTCGGCACTGACATAGTGCTAAGTTAGCGGCACACAATACAGGAGCGCTAGCTAAAAAGCTAAAGGCAGTGTTCACGCTGCCTCTTCCCTCATGCTGAAACCCCGCCTCCCTGCTCAAAAACTGTTGGTACAAACAGTGCGCAGCTCAGGTGTGACCCCACCCCCCCTCTCCGACAAAAATCACGAACGAGATGAGTGACCCCACCATGGCAAGTTATCTAAGGGAAAAACTGAATTATGTTTTTCCCATATTGTAATTACTGTTTTGTCATCATTGTATGTTCCCATACAATGATGACATTGCTTCTCTGCATTTAACCCATCACACCTGAGATTAGGCATGTCACGATAAACAATAAATCAATAAATCACATGATAGATGAAAATTATTGATCTCATTTTCATTTATCAGCTTTATCGTTTCTTCGTGTCTCTCTCTTACTACCGACGACACCGGATGACAAAAGGCTCAACTCCGGTGCTCTTCACTGACTCCCCCCTTTCGCTTTAAAATCCATTTAACTGTCCAAAATCACATGTTTACATTGTTAATAGCAGCTAAACTGAGAAGCTAAGCTACGAGCTAAGCCAACAGGCCGACCTCAGGAAAAAAACTCTGTCTTGTCGAAGCTCGAAATTTCACAACTAAAACTCATGCCTTTGTGTAACAAGTTGTTTTTCTCAGCAAAAAGAAGCTGAGAACTTGATTACAGATTTTTTTATTAAAAGCTTTGTGTGAAAAATGCTATGCTAAAGAGCTCAAACCACACCGAGCAATCGTCATTTTGAGAACCGAAGAAAGGAAGGTGAGACAGCCTATGTCACGTCAAGGGGCCTCCCTCCCATTTTTCTTTGAGACACACTGCTCACTCCCTCAATATCTATCATTCGGTTCAAATGGTCTCGTGCTGCCATCTGGTGGTCAAAAAAGGTACTAAATGCAAAATAAATTAACAAACATTTATTCTTAAATTTGACAATAATTACTAATTATTGTTAAATTCCAAACAATATTATAATTTATCTCAATAATTTCTCAGACAATTAATCACCCAACAAAATGTATTGTGAAAGGCCTACCTGAGAAACATGCAGGTGTAGCAGTAGACGGCTATGTAAGTATCCAGGGAGCAATTAGGGATTGGGCATCTTGCTCAAGGACACCAAGACATGGGCATGGCGGGGAGTCTAACTGCAACTTTCTGGTCCCATGTAGGGCTTTAACAGAGTACCTGAGTAATCGACAGATCGATTCCTAGGACATCTATCGAGGTTTTTAATTTCACGTTTATTACTCGTAGTGACGTCATCACAACGCAGTTACACCACTAAATCAACTCCCTGTTTGTAGCACGTTGAGAACCCTATTGTGGGTTAAACCCATCCAAGCCACTTTCAGATGAGCAACTAGAAACAGTCAAACTTTAATAACACACAAGAGGCAGGTCTATATCACAGACGTCCATCTCACTCATGGTGTGGCCAGAACACTAACGTACCGCTAAGCATTATGGGAAAGACATAACACATCCACTTCCCAAATTCCTGTTTGGAGCTCTGTGACCAGCGTAGATTGTGACAGTAGGGGGCAGTGTTGCATTGCAGGTCACATATGGTGCAACACCGGGTCCAACCGCCCCACTGTTTTTAAGTTTTGTTGGTCTTTTTTTGTAAATAATGAAGTTTTTATACTTTTTTTTTTTTGCATCTTAAGATCCTATGACTTCATCGACTACTCGAGTTCTACTCAAGTTTTTTTTTTATGTTAATGTCGAGTTTTTAAATTACGTACTCGTTCAAACCCTAGCCCCATGTCAGCTACTGCTTGCTACACCATCTCAGCCCCTGGAAATGTTTTCTCCATGTGTGTATTAAAACATATCTCAGATTACTAGAAAAGTTTAAAAAAAATCTCAAAGTACCGGTAATCACTGGAAATGCATTTAGAGCTGATTAACATTTGGATTCTACTTGTTTCCAGAAATCCACCCAGCCATTACATCTCAGCAAACACAAAAATAAATACAGTATGACTTGGCTATTTTACAGATATTGAGCTAATACCTGGTGTGGTTAGAGCTGAGAGTCATCTCCAACACATATTCTGATTGCTAACAGATCATACACGTCTTTCTTTCAAACTTTGTTGTTTATAAAAATTTTTCATGAATATGAAAGATTGTGAAATTCTGAAAGTAAAACTGAAATGCCCTTCTGTAACTTTGAAGTCAATTCAAGATGGCTGCCACATCTGAGCAGCACTTTAATAGCCATGACTTAGTCAATTTTACAAGCATCTTCTGTGGTAGTAGCGGTGAGTCACCCCTAAGAAATATTGAGCTTTAACATATCTTGAGAAATCACATTTAAAAGATTCTGTTTAAAGTTTTGACCAAGTTATTACTTTGCAAAAGACGATCTTGGATTAAAATTCTGTAATGGGGTGTCCATGGTCCTTGAGGGTCACTATTCTGTAGGTTGTGCTTTTTTCCCTGCTCAAACACATCTTATTCCATGGTTGGAATACTTCATGTTCTGCAGGAGCCTGTTAATCAAACATTTATTCAAAGCGGGTATGTTAGAGCCAAGAAACAACAAAAGCCAAGTCATGACTTAAAGATGGAGAAAACAGGCCTGATACAGGACATGAACTTGTATCCGATCAAGAACGCTGATCGTTCTTAAGGAACCATCTTGTTTGTTGTTACTAAACCACCTTTTTAAAAATATAAAGTCACCCCATGAAATGGGAACAATTTGTTTTTGTGACAGGCTGCTGGTAACAAAGAGCCCAACAATCCCATTTAAAATTGATTATGTGCAAAGCTGTAGGTTGTCCAAGTTGTTTCCACTTTACGATCCTTTCTATACATAAATGATTCATAGGTCTGAGTTAAGTGGCTTAACAACCAAAAATAAGCATATTTTTGAAAACTGTCATGCACTTGACGGAATGGTTAAAATAAACAGCTTAAATATGAAGAAACATATTGCAACTCCTTCATAAAGTTTGGAAAACAACGAATCAAGATTCATTTACAAGTGTACAAGACAATTTGGGTGATCTACTACCGGTACTTTATTTGTTTTGCATTTCCCCTCATATGCCAGACTATTTGTCTGCTGTGTGCATCGTCCTGTCATGAGTGAGTAGCAAGCTGGCTGTCTCACAATCTGTGGCCTCTTGTGTTTATGGGAGGCATGTATTAGAAAAAGAAAAAAAGCCTTCATTCCACCTCCAGTTAAACCTTTTAAACAAAACCTTGTTCCAAGTTGTCCCTTCACAGAGGCATCTACACTCATGCTGTGAGGAACGTACACCAGCCACGGGGTGCTTTTACATTTTGAAGGCATGGCACGGAGTGAAAGCATAGCAGCAGAATAAAACTGTCTCTAGTAGATGATGAAATCTGATTGCCGACAATGACTGCCACTGAACACATCATCTCAATAGGCTGCCTTTCACTGTCTGACAACAGAAACAAAGAACATATGAATGAAAGCTGTGTTTGTACAAATGAAAAAAGGCATAGCATTCCTTAGAAGGGTGCATATCCCTTATCACCTTGAAAGTCAAAGTCTTGTACGCCAATCATATGTTGAAGATATAGTTGCGTAGTAAACTTTGTTGGTCAGACCTCATTAATGACATTTTACTCTACATCGTGTGATCTCACAAGATATTTACACTTGGGTTGGTGCACTTGATGTTTGCTGAAATCAATTAGCTGTGGTGGCAATCTTGATCGGGATTGACTCCAAAAGGTAATCGGTTGAAGATAAAAGCACTTTAAGACTCTTATTCTAAAATACAACTGTCCACCTTTGCCTATGGTGGCAGGAGATAAGGGCCTCACAATGACACCAAAAGTATTTTACTGAAGACTAAAGCTTGAGGGGAAGGTTGATAAAAAGGGTGGAATAAGTAGATGACGAAAAAAGGGGGCATTGTTGTTACTGTGGTACATTATACTTCTAATAAGAGGGAACCCTGGGAGGAAACACTGATTTATACTTCATCAGAAGTGCCAAAATTCTCTCTGATGTAGTTGTCTGATAAAAATTACTTTTTTTGTGCCTCAGAGAACCAGTTCTGTGCACAACCCCCCATCAAAAATCTAGCAAGGTATACTTGAAGTATGTGATCAATCACACAAGTTGTATACATCAGCAAAATGTCTTATGAAGTATAAACCAGCCTTAAGGTTCAGGTACATCTCAAGGGATCTACTTCATACCTTGATTCCATGAAATAAATGGGACGAAAATGATTTGTGTGGGGAATCTAAGAGGAGAAGGTATGGTTCGGACTGGTCTTGGTTTCTAAAGCTATACATATTAATGTACTTCTAAACTTTTTAATACATCAATGAAGATTTGAAAAGAAACATGTAAAATGCTCTAAAGCTGAAGGCGAATGCAATGTATAAACATAACAATGCTAATGCTTTCTACACAAATAGATTTATATTCCCATATGACCTTTAGTATTAAAACTAATGCAAATGAGTCACAAGTGCTTCACTGGAAGTTATTTGTTAAACAAATTGTCGCCCAATGGAAATGCATTACTTATTACATTGCATTCGCCCGTACTGATTGCGTTGGACAATACCATGCTGATTTAGCCCAGAAGCTGAAGCCCAGAAGACAAATGATGATAATAAGCTTCTTGGGAGCGTATACACTTGGATAGCAAGGCTTTTAATAGTAGTTCTTGACAATGAGTGCGAGTGAGAAATGGAAAAGAAACAAAGGTCAGAACCCTCAAGCTATCAAGAAAGAAAAAGAAAGATGAGCAAGTATGGATCCCACATTTTCACTGTTCTGGTGTTTTCAGTTTTCATCAGTGTCTTTTTTTATTTGCATCTAGAGTTCACTTGATGTAGGCATTTCAGGGCAACAAAAAGGTAACCTGTGTGTTTATAGCTATACAGTACTTAGATTTGCCTTTGAGGAGAATGAGACAAATATTGTATTTAAATGGTTTATTCAGAATTTTTCATGCAAGTTTAGTGGCTAACAAATACATAATCAGACCACAGTATACAAATATCCTTCATGGTAAAAAGGAACGGGGGAGTTGAAGAACTTTATTGCCAAGAGAGGCAGTGTTTTAAATTCATTTTAGTCAAGTTAGTCTTTTAGCACTATATTTAATAAACCACTAGACATATTTTGAAATGTTCTGGAAATATTCATTAGTTGTACTGCTACGACTGATTGAGTTGAGTAATCTTTTAAAGAAAAGTTGGGTTGATCAAATGCGTTTTGCAGTCTCAGCACCATCAGAATATACATGGCCTACCAACCAGTGGACCGGTATACCAACTAGTTTCTTTTAGGTATCCCTAGAGCCAAACTAAAAATCTAGAGGTGATCAGGCTTTTGCAGTTGCTGCTATAAAACTGTGGAATTGTTTATATGATCATTAAAAGGCCATTGAGACTGTTGAGACTTACATCTTTCCTCAAGACTCGCATTTTTCCCATGGCATTTGATTCAAGCAGAGTTTGAGAACCAGTTTGAGCAGAATTTTCTTGTGTGATTTATTTTATGAAGTTTCTTGTGTTTCCTCAGTGACACAAGTTGTATTTCCTTGTTCTTATTGTTGCTTTTCATTTTCATTCGACTAAATTGTAAAGCACCTTGGTCAACTTTTACGTGTCAGGGAATTTATGGTAAAAGGTTATGGATGTTTTTATTACTATAGCTGGGAACAAAGGGCCTCATGCAAGAACATGTTCGTATTTTTATCCTAAATTTCTCTTACTTTTGTTCGTACGAAGCGTTCGTACGAACATGCCACGTCAGATTCAACAAACTCTTCTATCCTCAGGAAAAGTGTGTAAATGAGCTGCGCAAATATGATGAATTCCACCTGTTCTATCCACCTGCGCGTGCACGCGGAGAGGTCATTTACATAATTCCCACCCCTCAAAACACCATATAAGGTTAAGTTTCCTGCCTCAGAGAGCAGGAAGTGTCCATTCATAAAAATGACAGCGAGAAGTAAAAAGAAGAACTTTACTGGTGCGGAGATTGAACTTCTGCTCTCAGAGTAAATAACTAACTAACTAAATAAATAAATCTGTAATTTTTAGCAGCGTCAGCTGTGAATCTGCTTTAAAGCCGAGGACCCACTCAAACGTGCGGCGCGCACGGACCATCCCCGGGGCACGGGGGGGTGGGCCCGGGCGCGACGTGCGGGAGGCGCACGGGGGTCGACGTGGGGCGCTCGGCGATCCTCGGCACGCGGCCGGCCCTCGGAACTTTGTACCCAGTGGCGTAGCGGTCCTTCTCGGCCGTCCCGCCGCGGCCCCCGAGTACCCGCGTACTCGTCCGCGACCCTTACGGGCCGCGGCGGTGGGTGTGAAGCCGCTTTATTTTAATTTAACCAATTTAACCAATTTGTGTCGTTGCAGTTAATATTATAATATTATAAATCTGTAATTTTTAGCAGCGTCAGCTGTGAATCTGCTTTAAAGCCGAGGAATGAAATGTGCTGTAATGTCATGTCTCCCGTGGGTTGTACAGTCACAGAAATAAAAATCGTATTTATCTCTCCAGCCCTGCTCTGGTTTTTCTTTGGTCAAATATTTTTAATTTTAGTGTAAACAACTGTGTTACATTATAGTTTCACTTATTCAGAAGAGCTGTCGCGCACCGCTACCCCCCCCCCCCACATGCAAGTGTCCGATGTGTTTTTGAACAAAAGCATTTTAAAATGTCTCGAAACTTCAATTAACTTCATATTAATATTGTAGTGCTATACAACAAAATTAATAGCTGCTTTATTTTAATTTAACCAATTTGTGTCGTTGCATTTATCCATCCATCCATCCATTTTCTTCCGCTTATCCGGGGTCGGGTCGCATTTAATATTATAATTCTAATTCAAACAGAACAGCCTCTTTTCAACATAATTATAGATTGTGATTCATTTTCAACTCAAAATATCTTCAAACTAATGAAATATAAAGTTATTAGTTAAGAAAATCTGTCTGGATAACAGCAGACTGTCTGCTCGTAAATATACGACATGTCTGGACCACACGTAAATTTTGTTCGTATCTGAAAAAAATCTTAGGATACGAAAACATTGTTGAATGCCACAAATGCTCCTAAATCACTCGTACGCACAGTTTAAGAACAAATCTGTGCGTACGAACGGTTCTCGCATGAGGCCCATTCTTCCCTTCTGCCTTGAAAACAAGAAGACCAAAACTAATTAAACAAGAAGTCTCCTAAAACAGTATTACCTCTGCCCATGAACCATATGTTTGGGGCAACACAGAGTGCAGGGTAAAATGACTGCAGCTGGATTCAAGAACACATCCTGAACTTGGCTAAGGTAAGAGGAGTATAAAAGCGAGCAGATACAGCTCGTGGATTTTTTCCTCAACTGGTTTTCATTCGTATACCTTTATGTATAATTATATTTATGTAACCTCTCCTGAAATCTGACATTTCAATAATAAATACTGGTTAAAAGCCTTTTCCTGCCATTGAGTGTGGTTCTTTTGAGTAAACATTATCGAGAGATTTTATCCAAAGTACTGTAATGTACTTTATAAATAAATTGACATTGATATTGACATGACCTTTATAGTCTCCCCACACAAACAGTTGTGTAGTTGTGTGACCATGCAAATGTATATAGTATTAATTTTTGTAACTTTTTTCACATATTGTTTTTGAAAAAAAAAAAAAAAAAACTTTTTTAACCCTTCAAAAAATAACATAGCCAAGGCCTTCATTTGGCTTACCAATAATATAACCTAGGTAAGATACTTGGCTTTTTAATTACCGTATATGCCCATTAAAACACAGACATAATATGGTATGGTCTTCCACTGTATGTAGACTTTATTTTGTGTGGGCCATAACTTCTGATTAGCTCAAAATAATTTATTGAAATATGATAGAAACATACCATAAATCATCGCTAGACGGATCATCATATACTTATCACTTCAGCTTCAAGCTCCATCCATCCACCCATCCATTGTCTTCCACTTATTTTGAAATTGGGTTGTGGGGGCAGCAGTTTGAGCAGGGAGGCCCAGACGTCTTTTTCCACAGCCACCTCTTCCAGCTCTTCTGGGAGGAACCCAAGGCATTCCCAGGCCAGCTGAGAGATAAAGTTTCTCCAACTTGTTCTGGGTCTTTCCCGGCATCTTTTCCCAGTCGGACTTGCCCCAAGCTCCTCCCTAGGGAGGTGCCCAGGGAGCATCCTTACCAGTTGACTGAACCACCTCAGCTGGTTCCTTTTGATGGGGAGGAGCAACATTTCTACTTCAAGTCTCTCCTGGATATCTGAACTTATCACCTACCCGGTATCTCTAGGGGAGAGTCCAGCTACCCTGCAGAAGAAACTTATTTCAACCACTTGCATGCAGTCTCACTCTTTCGTTCACTACCCAGAGTTCATGACCACAGGTGAAGGTGAGAACATAGACCAACCAGTAAACCGAGAGCTTTTCCCAAAGCCTCCTGTATAGCTCTACGTACACCCATACGCAGCTGTACGCACATACTACGCAGAGGTACAAGCGTATCCCCGCAGGGCATGTACACGCAAAGCTCATATTTTACGACTGCGCACGCAAACGTGTTGTCGCACAATAAACTGCCCGGCACCGAACTGTTTTGTATGCGACACAAATGTATAAAATTCCTCTTCTTCATCCTTGATCTGGCCTTTTCTTTTGTTTTTTGCCAAAAGGTAAGTGATCGCTTCCTCCTCCGTTGACTCAATGACTGAAATGATGAGAAATGAACAAATTTGTCACGAGTGAATTAAACTTGGGTCCAGCGTGGCTGCGGGAGGTTCTGGATATTTCCTGGTGGGCTGTTCTGATGTGTGAGCTGCAGGACCAGTGCTCCCTGTTTTTTTTAGAACTTTTTATTAACATATAAACACAGAACACCGCTGCAGTTGGAGCTGCCAACTCTCGTCTTTTTGTTCCCGCGACCCGTCAATCAATTCAGTAGGCGTGTCAGCAAATGACCAATCAGCTACCTCAATTTGTCCTGTAGGTAAACGCTCTGCGCTGCAGCTGCTCAAATGACGTCAAGAGTTTGGTGCGAAAATGCGAGAATGTACGCGAGAACGTACGCTGGGGTGTTGTGGGGCTGAACTGTCTGCGTACAGTGCGCGCATACGGACACGCGTACGGAAGTACACAGAGCTATACTGGAGCCTTAAGAGATCGTCTCCCACCTCATCACAATGGACTTGCACATAATTCGCAATACTGCAGCCACTGCACCAATCCATCTGTCAATCTCCCGCTCCATTCTTCCCTCATTTGTGAACCAAACCCCAAGATACATGAACTCCTCCACTTAAGACAGAACCTGACTGTAGACCCGAAGCGAGCAATCCACCCCTTTCCAACTGAGGATCATGGACTCAGATTTGGAGGTCAAGGTCATAGTTAAAACGAGGTCTTTGCTCGCCTGGGTCATTACTGTAGATTGCTGTATTGCTTTATAGTAGTTTGTTGATGGGTGCATATTGTACCCTATGAGGTTGAGTATTATTGTTCTTCATACTGTGCGCTCTATGATTCCCACCTAATAAGGTTAAAACTATTAAGCCCCTTTTCCATAGTACCTTTTAGTACCGGTACAGCATGGTTCGACTTGGCTTGGTACAGTACACGTCGTTTCCATAGTTCCATTTATTATGCTTTCAGTACCGGTTCCAGTGGGCAGGGTTCAAATAGACGTCACGCGTCTTACCAGCTGGTGGCGGTAAGACCTTGAAACAGGTTTCAGTGCAGGGTGAGAACTTATTTTAAAAGGTTTTATTTTAAATGTTGAATGAATTTTGACATTATCTGGTAAATTATAAAGAATACAGATTGTTAAAATGATCAAATTAAACAATGTGTATATAAATAATTCTTAGAAACTTTTAATGAACTTTAGTTAAATAGTATAGTAGTAAAAAAGTAAAATAGTTTAAATCTCTGAACATCTATATTTAAAATTTTACACGTTTTCGTCATTTGATGTATTTGCACTCGTGTCCACTTTTATTGTTCAATTTAGATATGTGGTTTTGTTTGTTGTGCAGATATTTTTTTTTTGCTTTGCTTTAAAGTTCTTGTTTAGTGATGTGTACATTTGTGGGTTAGAATAAAGTTGAACTAAAGGCTGTGACTCTTCTTTAAACATATCTGAGGGAAATATTCCTGAGAGATCCAGTAATTTTGTGTCTTTTTATGATTTTTCAGCTGTGTTAACTTTAATAGATTATTTAATAGTCATTAAAGTGAAAACAGGATTTCATGATAAAGCCGGCATCGTTTTTATTTTATTTTTTATCTTCACTGATAAAAAAAATACATTGTTTATTTTATACAGAAAATGTTTTTAAAAATTGTTTCCAACCTCCGTCCCAGACCCGTCCCGATCCACCCATCTGCCAGGATTGGGGTTCGGCCTTCATGAGCAAGAGAAGCCGGGGCCCATATCCTGGTCTTCTGCGAGTCATCAGCTTGTTTGATCCTCCGTGGTGACCAGCTGAGCTCAGAGCCCACAGAGCACGCAGAACACGCAAGGCCGGGTCCCAGAGCCTGAGCCCCAAGTTGGCACCTTGGAGGATCTTCCGTGGTGGCCAGTGGAGCTCGCAGCTGGGGAGATGATGCCCTGCACAGCCTGACGGGGCTCCGATGCTCTGGTGGAGAGGACTAGTGAAAGTGGGGGACCGCCGGAGCTCCATCTAGTTTGCTCTGAATTTAGTCGTTGGCCACCAAGCACAAAAAATGCCTGCACTTCAGCATTAGACCACGGTGTTGTCATTGTTGTTTTTAAAATATTTAAAATAGATACAATTGCTCCTCGAGTTCGAATTGCAAATGGCGGATCGAGTGTTTAGAAAAATTCTCAAACCTCTCTAGTGACTCCGCCCCATGACCAATCAGTGACCGACGGTGTTCTAACGTCACGTTTTGGTGCCGGCTCGGCTTGCTGGGTACCTTTGTAGAAGAAGGGACCAAAAAAGGTGCCAGTTCCACGAAAAAGTAATAGTGGAAAAGGGCTCAGAAGCGTGTCGAGTCGTGCTGAAGAGAAGAGGAGCTATGGAAAAGGTCCATTAGAAAGTTTATAACATTAAAGTTGACTGGACTATTCTTTTAACTGTTGGAGTAAACCCTGTCTGTTTGGAAAATATCCCCTGAACCAATGTATGAATTTAATTAAACTTTTAGAATCTTAAATGTACTTCTAAAATGTACTAACTTTTGGAGACAACCCAAATTAAATATGGCTTCCATACTTAAGTAACAATAACCAGCACAAAATTGCTATATTTACACTTATTATACGTAACAAGTACAAAGATAATAATAATAATAATAATCATCATTTTATTTAAAAGCGCCTTTCAGGACATACATACTATAGCATTCTTATTTTATTTTCAATGTTTAACTTAAGCACTTAGACATTAGATCTAAAACTCTAACATGAAAGACAGAGTGAGATATGTTTTCAAACTACCGGTAATGCAAGTCATTTAACTTGATCTAAGTTTTACCTAAGAGATGAAAATTTTAACCAAATATGTGAGCCAGCATCTAAGAAAAGGATAAACGTTTGCTTCTTCTGATAATGAAAGTGACGTTTGGCTTTGGTCCAGATTGAAACTGTTGTCTTTTGTCAAAACACAAGTTGTATTTTTCATTTGAAAAGTGTAATTAGAAAATGTTTCTGGGCAGGAAGAAATAACTGAAATGCCAGGATTTTACTTCACGAAGGGCTCAGGAAAGGAAATGGAAATCCTGTCGCCCCAATCCTTTTGTGTCATCATAAAGGGAAACAACATACAGTATCATCAGCGTACATCTTCACAGCTAACTAAACCTGACAACTCGTGCCACTTTCAATCTCACCCATGGCAGCATGGAAAACTCCCACTTTATTCTATATTACACTTAGTTGAAGTCCCTTATATCATATCAGGAAAAAAAAGAATACATCCCCACCAAATAAATAAATAAAATGAAATACAGTCTGTTTGTGGTGGCTTGTTTTTGCAGTAAAATTGTTCATCTCATTCAAATGTCACCCAATCAAGTCCATTTATTCTCAGATTTAAATGGAAAATCCCCCCTAGGATTGTTACTCTTTGTGATTCCAAAAGTAGCGTCGGCCTGTCTTTGGAATTACAACCACCAGTGACTGGCTTGGCTGTTAATTAAAGAATGCAAATTTCATGTTTCTGGTCCAAGGCTGACACAAACTTGAAGCTCAGAGGTCCATGAGCGAGCACACACACCGAACTGCACACACGCAAACACCAAAAGACAACGTTTCCAAGGCTCGCATCCACACCAACGCACGGGCGCTCACACACAGACAACTAAAGACCTTAATCAGCCTCTCTTGTCCCCCTTTGTTCTAAAAGATAGAGATAAGACAGCCAGAGAATCGGATGACCTTATGCGGGTGAAACTAAAGGAGTTAATTATACAAAAGTTACATGTTCATAAATATGTTTACCAGTATGCAAAGTAAAGGCGTAAAGTGGGTCAGAACTTTTAGAAAAGTTTGTGATAGAGAACACAAGACTTCCAATGAATGCAAAGTTTGAATTGGAACACCCACACAGTGAGGACGACTGAATGCAAAACACACAGGCGCTAACTTGCAGTATGAAGACACTGGACCTTCAGAGGCAGATGTGTTTTTCTTCTAAAAAGTGTTTTCTAAAGCGGTTTGTGTCGGATTTGTTTTAGTATAAACCGATTTGTATTCTTCATAACATTCAAATCAATTTACTTTGGATTGCAATTTCACATTTTCGATATTTATACTTAATTTTCAGCTGGAAAGTAAACTACCATACCATAACATACAATACCATTTTATTTATAGAGCACTTAAAACAGCGACAAGGCCAACCAAAGTGCTGTACAAACAAACAAACAACAGGCAACACATATGCAGCATGCAAAATGAAGTAAAAAAACAGAATATAGACATAAAAACGTTGCAGATAATAAATATAGCGACCAACATGTGTGAAGCATACAGGTTCAAACACAGATCATCTGGTGTTGAAAGCTATGGAATAGTAGTGGGTTTCTAAACAGGATTTGAAAACTGAGAGGGAGGGGGCCTGTCTGTCAAGCAGAGGTATAACTCGTTCCAAAGTCTTGGGCCTGCTACAGAGAAGGCCCTGTCATCTCTGTGCTTAAGACGAGTTCCTGGAACAGTGAGAAGTAACTGGTCCTCTGACCTCAGAGAACGAGGTGGGACATACGGTTGTAGCAAATCAGAGAGGTGGGGGTGGGGCGAGACTGTTCAGTGATTTGTTGACATACAGGAACATTTTGAACTGGATTCGAAGATGAACCGGTAGCCAGTGCAGGGAGGCCAAGACTGGTGTAATGTGCTCTCTTTCTCCTGTAGTGGTTAGAAATTGGGCTGTTGCGTTTTGGACCAGTTGTCTATTGCATAGCCTAGGTGTCGGAATGTGATTGTGGTTTGTACTATATTAAAAGTATGTTACATTTTCTATCCTTTTGAATGCATTAAGACTTCTAAATTTTAAGGCAGTGGTTTAGATCTTTAAAATTGGGGTTTTGTGGATATCCTTATGTATGCTCAAAACTCCAGGTAGATATATCTAACAAGGTTGGATTTGTCTGACTACAGGAGCCACATGAGATTCAACCTCTGATGCAAACAGAGTGGCACTTTTACCAATAGTCTGCAACTCAAATATTTGGTATGACCCAGCACTGAAGAACAATGGTACAAATGTGACCTTTAATTTCCTTCTGAGAGTCTTTTCTGTCCCTTTTCATCATCAGGCCAGAACTATGTAGTCTATACTCACCTGCCCACCAGAATTCACTCTTTCAGGAAAGAAGATGTGCAAATTTTTAATAGGGGAACACAATAGCGGAACATTTTTGCTGTTGTCATCATTCTTTGTTTGTAGCCAGGTCTCTCTTGTAAATGAGTCCTCGAGGCTCAATGGGATTAACTATGGCAAGCCCTTTTAACATTAAATCGGATTCAGGCCACTTCAATTCCAGATATCTGAAATTGAATTATGACTAGTCATAATAGCTATTTAAGATATCTTGAATTACATTCTGACTAGTCAAAATTCCTATTTGAGATATCTCTAATTACATTCTGACTAGTCAAAATGACGTCAGATTTTCCATTGAGTTGAATGGAGGCTTCAATTTAAGATATCTTGAAATGAATTTTGACTAGTCGTAAATACAATTCTAGATATCTCTAATTTAATTTTGACTAGTCATAATTAGCTTTCAAGATATCTCAATCTTAGTTCTGACTAGTCATAATTACAATTACAGATATCTTAAATTACGTCATCATTTAAGATATCTTAAATGTATTTATGACTAGTCAAAATGTATTTATGACTAGTCAAAATGTAATTCAAGATATCTTGAATAACTAATATGACTAGTCATAAATACATTTAAGATATCTAGAACTGTATTTATGACTAGTCAAAATTCCTTTTAAGATATCTTTAAATGAATTCAAGATATCTTAAATATTTTATCATGTGGACGGCGTTTCTATTTAAGATATCTAGAATTTACATTATGACTAGTCATAATTACGTACAAGATATCTTGAATTATAATTTTGACTAGTCACAATGACACAGTTTTACGCAGGCGGAAATATTTTCTGTCAGGACCCAAAACTCAGGTCTGTCCAACACAACGCCTGTGTTTTTAACACGATTTGTAGCGCAGCAGTTCGTGCTCGATATGAATTAAAAACACGGATGATTTATTGTCTGCAACAAGAAAACTTTTTACAACACGAACTTTTTAAAACCGACGTGTTTTTCACTGCAACAGGAAGTAGCAGACACGTCCTGTGTAGCTGCTCTTGGAGCTGGAAACAGAAGCAGACACGTCCTGTGCAGCACACTAAAGAGAAATGTCTCTCTTTTCAACATCTTTGTTTAATTTTCCAGCTGCCTTTTCTGTTGCTGGAGAGGAGGAACAACTCACAGCAGCGAATTCATGAACCAAAAACTTCTTCCATGAAGAAAACATCCACAGCTATCAAGGTAAGAAAAAAAAACGTAGCTTAGCGAGCTAACCGCTAGCTAACGTTAGCTTCAGCTGCAACGAGTAACATGAACATCGTCAAAAAGCCTAATTTAATGTGATAAATTATTTGGAATATTTGAGACAGATATGGTATAAACATTTATACAGTATATTATATTTTTTACGAGGTTCCATTAGTGCCAAAAATATGTTTGTGTCCATGTAATGTTCAAATGCTTTCTTCTTAACATAAATAGAAATATCACTAAAAAAAGAGAACAAAGCTGCACTTTAATGCAAGTTTTGTTACTTTCCATCACTCTGTGTGTGTAGTGTGCAGTGTATACTGTATAAATGATGTGTTAAGTGAATCAATACAGTCTATTACTTGTTTAAAGCTAAATATGTTATAACAAGTATTAAAATATATATATGTGTGTGCTCAAAACAGTGATCTATTTTAGATCTCACTGGGTGTTGAAAAAGAAAAGGCTGATTCCTTAGAATATTTCTGTAGTGTTGCAGCTGATAAAGGAATTGTAACAACTTCTTTTTTTTTTTTTAAAGCTGCCAACTGTTCGTCCTGCACTGGCCTGAACAGGAGATTTACAAAGATGACACAGACCGAGAACAAAGGTAAATAAATAAAATAAGAGTGGAACACATTCTTTTCTGTTATATCATTCATTCAACCTTTATTTCGTCAGGTTAATCTCATTGAGCCTCGAGGACTCATTTACAAGAGAGACCTGTCTACAAACTAAAGAATGATGACGACAATAAGATGGCACAACTGGTAGAGCTTCTGCCTCTCAGCGAGCAGGTCCCCGGTTCAAATCCCGGTCTGGGGGCCTTTCTGGGTGGAGTTTGCATGTTCTCTCCGTGCATGCGTGGGTTTTCTCCAGGTACTCTGGTTTCCTCCCACAGTCCAAAAACATGCATGTTAGGCTGATTGGTAACTCTAATGCC
This sequence comes from Garcialebias charrua, assembly GCA_038048925.1. Classification (NCBI taxonomy): domain Eukaryota; kingdom Metazoa; phylum Chordata; class Actinopteri; order Cyprinodontiformes; family Rivulidae; genus Garcialebias; species Garcialebias charrua. The sequence goes on along the minus strand of JBBPBX010000026.1, from coordinate 147,355 downwards.
CCTTTTCCACCGGTCGGCTCGGGTCGGATGTTACGTCATATGTGCGTCGCAGAGACCCCCTTTCATCCTTTCCCACCGGCTATTCCGAGCGGAGCCGCGCGAGATTTCCTGAGATTTTCGGGCTGCTTTCAGAGGTGTACTGAAGCGAGCTCACCCGCTCCGGAAGGAGGGAGGAGGAGACGAGAGCTGTTTTTACGGAAGCGAGGGAAGCTACCACGGCAGGACTTTTACATGAATAACACGGTAAAAACAATTGTTATTTTTTAAATTTATAGCAAAGATGGGTCTTCAGCTGAACGTGTCCTTAATAAAATCACGTACTGCTCAAAACTGCACGATTTTAAAAAGTAGTTTCGCCACGAGTAACACGCGGCGCGCGGGCGGCTTTATGTCTTTAAATGTAGCTCAATGAACAGATATAAAATATATTTCATAGCTGACTTTAATAGTACGAGGGCTCCTGAGCTTAACCACGCTTTAATATTGTCACGTATGGTCAAATGTGCTGCATTTAAAGTAGTTTCGCTTTGACTTTTTCCAAAACCTGTGTTTGCACAACGAAAATAAATTATAAAAATTCGAATTTTATTTCAAATAACTCCAACAGGATACATTTCGTGTATAAATATGTTGTGATCACACTAGATTTTTTTGAAAAATATCAGCTTTGTGGTTTTTGATAGAATTGATAATATGTAATACAAAGTAGAAAATAATGGACGTAGGTTGACACATTTATGTCTATAAAACATTGAATTTTATTTCAAATAACTCCAACAGGATACATTTCGTGTATGAATATGTTGTGATCACACTAGATTTTTTTGAAAAATATCAGCTTTGTGGTTTTTGATAGAATTGATAATATGTAATACAAAGTAGAAAATAATGGACGTAGGTTGACACATTTATGTCTATAAAACATTGAATTTTATTTCAAATAACTCCAACAGGATACATTTCGTGTATGAATATGTTGTGATCACACTAGATTTTTTTGAAAAATATCAGCTTTGTGGTTTTTGATAGAATTGATAATATGTAATACAAAGTAGAAAATAATGGACGTAGGTTGACACATTTATGTCTATAAAACATTGAATTTTATTTCAAATAACTCCAACAGGATACATTTCGTGTATGAATATGTTGTGATCACACTAGATTTTTTTGAAAAATATCAGCTATGTGGTTTTTGATAGAATTGATAATATGTGATACAAAGTCTTTATTGTGTTCTTCTTCTAGTGGTGGCTAGTACTGTAGTAAATAGCTTGAGGAACACTACTGCCACCATGTGGTAAGACGAGTAGGATTCTGGACCCCGCCCACAGAAGGGGTACAAAAAAGCTGTGGAAACAGAACATAGATGTGACCCGACCCGAACTGAGCCGACCTGAGCCGATCCAACCCGAGCCGAGCCGAGCGGTGGAAAAGAGGCTTAAATTGACCCTGGGTGTGAGTGAAACAGGTCCCTCTTGTGAATGAGTCCCCGTGGCTCAACGAGTCTAGCCTGTATACAAGTAAATAAAGGTTGAATGAATGAATGAATAACAGTAGAAATTTCCTTAAACAATCAACAATTGACAAACATAAAAGAGAAATACGGATTTTTTTTTTTTACAAAGTTAAAAACAAAATATTAAAGTAACAAAAACATTACAAAATAGATGTAGAAAATCAGTACCAGTGATCAGTAACAGGAACATGTCTGCGTTGGTTTTTGCCAGGATTCCAACAGATTTTTAAAGCCATTTAGAGAGGTCAAGACCGAGAGCTTCAGATCTTTTTGTAAGATATTCCAGGAAGCAGGAGCAGAGTAGGAGAAGGCCCTTTTGCCAAGTTCAGTCCTCACTGATGGAACACTGCAGGTAATCATGTCCTGAGAGTGCACGCTGTAGCTGCACTCATGCAGAGACATGTAGGAGGAGATGTATGAAGGAAGCAGACCAAGAAGTGATTTAAAGATGAAAGTGTACCAGTGGAAGAGTCTGCGTGAGGTTAATGATGTCCAGTTAACCAGTGAATACAGATCATAAATAAAGGTTTTTGTAACTACTTTTTTTTTTTTAAAGCTGCCAACTGTTCCTCCTGCACTGGCCTGAACAGGAGATTCAAATCATAAATGGTGGTATCAAAAATGCAGGCTCAACCACTTTCAATTAGTAGTATTTGCAAGTTACATAAAAATCTTAACCCTCACAAATCTGTCCCATAGTGTCCTACCAAATTGCTCACCTGTCCCTTTATATTTATTTATTTACATGTATTTGAAAGTTTATTTGACATATTTTTATGTTGTAAAGGGATCCATCCTGAACCTGCCAGCGAGGTGGTGGTGCAAAAGCCCAGAGCTATGGGGAAAAGATGTCTGCACTCCACGCTTTACACAGGTATAACCTTTGAGTTAATCTTTTTATGCCTGTTGCACCGTACGTTTCTTTTGTCAAAACTTATCGTGATTATGTCACTTGTGTGTCTGTAGGACCTCGTCCAGATCCCAACATCCTGGCATCAGGAGGAAAACTACACCGGCTGGAGTCTCAACCAATTATCGCTCCTGTCCTAGATAGTCTGTCAACTTTGGAGCTGGTACCATCCAGATGTGGGGCTGTGCCACACTGGTGTCTTACCAGTACCCAATTGAGAAGTCCTGCGTAGCATCATTCTGCACCACATGGCTCCAGACTTCCCTGCTCTTCCTTCGATGATGCAGTCTTCCCAACATGTGTTTTGTGCTCACACTCAGTCAGTTTATGCATCTTCAGTCTCTGCAAGTGTCTCATGAAATACAGGCCAGAACCAGGGAGCAGTCCAGATGTTATGCAGGGGTACAGCTTCAACAACCAAGGCTTACTGCCAGCTGTTTCTGTGTTACTTGCAGAGAAAGTGTGGAGGAGGAGTCTGCTTCCATATTTGTAGCAGCTCAGATGATCAGGGGGTACACTAAACAATAACTGTTGAATGGGTATGGCTGGCATGATGAATTGATTGATGATTGGTTGATCAGATGAAGTCTAAACTGGACATGTTTTACTTCAACAACTTTTCATCAATGTGTTTATATCAATGCAGTATCATAAAATGTACAAATCACCTTTTTGTTCCTTTGTATTTTTAATATTCAGTCTCAAGCTGTGTGAATCACTGTAAATACTGTAAATAGTTGTTACTCATGAAACATACAAAAACGTGGCAATTTCTTTAAAATGAAATTGCATAATTTGGGAAAATATAATCCACTATAAGTTTATAGTGTACAGTTATAAATTGTTAAATAGTTAATGTTTTTTTTTTTACTAGATTTGTTGTAAATTATACTTGTTTTCCTTGCAATTCAACTCAATCAATCCACAAATAATAATAAATAAAAACAACGTACAGTATGCTGCTCAAGTGTGTTTTGATTAAAGAATGTTTAAAATAATTCAAAACTTTTAAATAATAAATTACATAACACTAGAACAGTTTACATACATGTGACAAGCTTGGGTGTTATTTTTTATTTTATAAACTTACTGCAACGGCACCTTAGGATTTTCACCCAAAGAAAAAATTTATACACAGAAAAGGCACTTGGGTTTGTTTACAAGTAAACAGGAGACTTCCAACATACAATATACATTTTATTAACACTAAGTTAAAAACTAATTCTAATGGAGGCAATAATTATTCTTAAATATTCAGCCAAGGCTGAGGCTTTCCAGTTGTCAGTCAACTAAAAGATTTAATGATGGTTCAATGTAAAACAAGAGCAGAAATTCACCCACAAGCTGTGATGATGCACAAGATATGAGTGGAACAGAACCTACACAAGACTGAACTGCCTTCAACCTGGAACATAAATATGAAATAAAGTAAACAGAAATAAATATGTTTTCCTGATGCATGCTCAATAATCCAGGTAGAAAAATCTAAAAACGTTTTAAGTCAGGTCCTGTGGACTCCCCCAGCCAATCTTCTCTCAGGTAAGACACTGCCGAATTACAGTGGCTCCAGCAGGCTGTAGTAAAGCATGGTAGGACAGATAAGGTTGTTTTCTTGCCCCACAAGAACAACCAGGAACTGAACAAAAACAACAGATGAAACGGAGCCATTTTCCTCACTGTCTAATGCTAACACTTGTGACATTTTATGACAATTTAGTCCAGAACAGCTAGCTCCACTGCAGCCACCCAAAATTGTGCAGGCATCTGTTTGAACAGCTAAGTGCAGCCGCGGGTCCTACACGTAATTTCTTAATTAAAGATATCTAAAAATGTCATTATGACTAGTCATAATTACGTTTGAGATATCTTGAATTGTCATTGCGGATGTTTGACACTTTAAATGACAAATCGGATGACGTCATTTCAGATATCTTTAATTACATTTTGACTAGTCAAAATTCATTTTAAGATATCTTGAATTGCTATTCTGACTAGTCATAATGTAGATACAGATATCTTAAATTAACATTCTGACTAGTCAAAATGTAATTGTGACTAGTCAAAAGTCCTTTTTAGATATCTAGAATGTAATTACGGATAGTCAGACTTCACGATTTAATGTTAAAAGGGCTTGCCATAGATTAACCTGCCTAAATAAAGGTTGAATGAATTTGTTCAAGAGAGCAGTAAAGGAAGTCATCCATCCATCCATCCAGCAATTATTTTTACCCACCTCCTCCAGTGGTGTAGTCTACATTTTTGTAGTGGGTATACTGTGCTTAGAAACCAAAGTACACTGGTTAGTTCAATGTAATTGTCAGTTTATTTTGTATTATTTTTAAGTATAATGGACATTTCAAAAGTTCTCTAATGATTACCGGTATATTGAATAAATGCACAACAAACGTTGTACAGCAGTTGTCTTTGTATTAAAAACTTTATAGAATTCATATAACAGTATCAAAGCAAAATACAAGTCGCTGGATAAGCAAATGTAATAGACAAGCGCTGCATACAGCTAAATTGTAGCGGAAGTGTTTAACTGCCGTATCAATGACGTGCCCAATGATATGTTACGGATAACTGGGCACTTTTAAGTGGTTATATTGGAATTCTTATGCTTTTCAAGTGGGTATACTCCGTATACCCGCATATCGCATAGACTTCACCACTGGCCTCCTACTTTTTGGGTTGCGGGGGGTCACTGTTGCCCATGCCCAGCTATCACAAGAGATGGGGTACACCCTGGACAGGTCTCCAGTCCATCACAGGGATGCACATAGACAAATGACAGAAACAGCCATTCACTTTCTTATTCACACCTAGGGGCAATTTAGAGTTACCTATCAGCCTAACCTGCATGTATTTCTGTGGGAGGAAAACCAGAGTACCTGGAAAACCATCTTAAATTATAGAGAACAAATTTAGTGTGAGCAAGAAACAGTGATGGGTTGGTACAAGACTCTATATACATTTTTTTCATTGACATACAGACTAAATGTTTCCCAATCCATGTCATTTGTCTCTGTCCAAATGTTACAACAGACCTAGAGCAGTGGGGTCTTTATTGTTTAAAAACTATCTGCTTTTTATCATAAATTATATATTCTTTGAGTAGATATATCTTCACTTATACTAAACCATGTATGTATTCACATCTCTTACAAGAAAACTCGTGGCCACGGTTCTTAAATAATACACGAGCAAGAAAAAACACAAGACAATACCAATAGGAGGCCACTTATACATCTGTTTGAAGCCATTTCTTTGGGTGAGCATGCTCCCTTTTCTTGAATGCACATACACCTGTCAAATCTGAACTCGTATAGCTTGGCTTGTGGCATGACTACTTTGGCACCTGATGCCAAAAGAATGTGCAGTAGAGCTGCAGAGTGTGTCTGTGTTCATTGTACAGCTGACACGCAATGTCACATCATGGAGAGTTCCAAACTGACATGCATTTTATCTCATGTGTAGGTGTGCTGCATGCACTCATTGTAAAAAGTACAAGAGTCACTGCTTCTCTAAGGTTATGTTTACACTGCTAATGTTTTTGAAACACTTTTCCTCCCTTCTGTTTGGAGGAATAGAAAAATCTCTACCCAGGCAAAGAGCAACAAACTTTGGAATACCCATACCATGTAAAAAAAGTGGCTATACTGTTGATCATTACCATCAAAATAAGAGCATACCTACAGTTTCTCAAAACAATGGTGGCTATTCTTGAAAATAGTTTGAACATTTCTTCCAAAAATACACAAAGCTTGCAACGATTGTTTACTGGCTACAAAAGAAGATAAGATAAAACTTAATTGATCCCGCAGGAAATGGTTGTGAATATGTTGAAATCTTACTGCAGGAGAAAAACCCCACTGATAAAACCCACCATTTTTGTGGTTAGTGAATACAAACGTACACCCCCATTGCTGATGGGTTTGAATAGTCAATGTTTGTAGTTTTTAGTTGTTTTGGGGGAATTCAATTCAACAGTGAATGCAAAAAAACCTTAATGTTTTTGGTACAAGTGTGCATAAGAACAGAGGTAGGTTTACTGGCGAGTGAAGGGAGCATCTTTATCCACCACCAGGCACAATGGCAGAGCCAGGATGTGCCAATGGTTGCCTTGGCCACCATAGATTAATCTTTGGCCAACCCAGTCATTTAAGGAAAGTATACTTTTATGCAATATAAAACATATAAAGCATAGTTTCCTCAAATAATAGGAGTGGCCGGTTTACATACATACAATGGTGGCCTTTGGGAGTTTTGACATGGAGATCCAATTTTGATTATGACTTCTTATGCCAAGATGCAGCCACATACCAAAATGGAAGTCAGTAGACTGCCTATTTTTCAAATGATGATGCTCACAACACAGACAGACATGTATGGTGGCAGCCTTCTTGACAAGACAACCCGATAAGAAAGGTCTCATATTTGAAAGGTCAGAATGGGCTCAGGAATACATCCAGAAAGCATTGTCAGGGAAAACAATCCGCCATTGCCAGATGAAACTCTACAGTGCATAGAGGAGGCAATTTCTAAGCTCCACAAGCTCAGACGTTTGCACTGGGCCAGGGGTCATTTAAAATGGAGTGTGGCAAAATGGAAGACTGTTCTGTGGTCAGATGAGTCACGATTTGAAGTTCTTTATGGAACACTGGGACGCCATGTCATATGGACCAGAGAGGACAAGGATAGCCCAAGTTTTTATCAGAAGCCTGCATCACTGATGGTATGGGGTTGCATGAGCGCTTGTGGCATGGGCAGCTTGCATGTCTGGAAAGGCTCCATTAATGCAGAGAACTATGTTCAGGTTCTAGAACAACATATGCTCCATCTAGACGTCATCTCTTTCAGGGAAGACCCTGCATTTTTCAACAAGATAATGCCAGACCACATTCTGCAGCAATCACAACATCATGGCTACGTAGGAGAAGGATCCAGGTACTGAAATGTCCAGCCTGCAGTCCAGATCTTTCACCTATAGAGAACATTTGGTGCATCATAAAGAGGAAGGTGCGACAAAGAAGGCCCAAGACGATTGAACAGTTAGAGGCCTGTATTAGACATGAATGGGAGAGCATTCCTATTTCTAAACTTGAGAAACTGGTCTCCTCTGTCCCCAGACGTCTGTTGAGTGTTGTAAGAAGAAGGGGGGATGCCACACAGTGGTAAAAATGGACTTGTCCCAACTTTTTGGGGATTTGTTGATGCCATGAAATTTTGAAACAACATATTTTTCCCTTAAAATGATACATTCTCTCAGTTTAAACTTTTGATCTGTGATTTGTGTTCTATTCTGAATAAAATGTTAGATGTTGGCACCTCCACATCATTGCATTCAGTTTTTATTCACAATTTGTTTAGTGTCCCAACTTTTTTGGAATCTGGTTTGTATTTATTGTTTTGCTTTGTTTTGTTTTTTGAATATCCAGAGGACCAGACTTAACTTTTTCAGATTTTTCTACCTGGATTATTGAGCATGCATCAAGATAAGACCATATATCTATACAAAACTCTACTGTATGTATACAAAGAATAATCCATGTTTTATCACGTTCATAAACCTATGGGTTACACATCGGAGGCAATGAGGGGTTCAGTGTCTTGTCCAGGGACATTTCAGCATGTGACTGCTGGTGGAATTGAACCCCTAATTATTGCAATGCAAGATAACTTATCTAACCACTCAGCCACAGCTGCCATAGACTGCTGGTTTATACATTACTCCTGTGTGAATACGAGTGTAGGTATTTTTATTTTATCTTTTTATTTAAACCTTTTATTTTACCAGGAAAGAAATCCATGGAGATTATTCATCTTTTTTACAAGGGCGGCCTGGGCAAGGTATATGGTGGTGGTGAAAGGGTAGAGTTTGGTTTTATATTTTCCACCAATATTGTCTGCTGTTTGGCCTGGTCTTGTTAAAAAATGACAGTGAAATGAGACATGACAGTGAAATATGTCTTGTATTTCCTTTAAAAAGATATTTAAAGGATTTATTTACTGCTTGATCCCTGGCAAAAATAAAATAGATTATTTATTTCTTCCCTTCACCCTACGTTGAATTGTATTCAGAGATGTGTTTAGAGGAGACGTTGCCGGGAATGCTGAGAGATAGTGCTGAGTTCCTGTAAATATTCAAAATGTGCTCATCTCAGCAGCATATATGTATATGTATTTTTTTTAAGAAGTCAGAGCAAATTGTATGCAAAACCAGTGGAGATATAGTTTCATTACACTTGCATAATGGGCAAAAATACAGTTTCCTTTCTTGCATTCTCTCTTTCTGTATAATAAACCTGCTATCAATCATACGTAGTGCAGGAAAAGTGCACTTGAATGAATAAACACCAAACTGTAGGCACAAAAGTGTGTTCACGAGTACATCTTCACAACTTGAACGCACACTAAACATTACATGCATACATTAGCAGGTGCAGCACCAACTTCACAGCAAGGCTTTTAATCCAGCAATAAAAGAAAACAAATTACTTTATCAGCTTTGACAAGTTAATATGTTGTGTTTCACAGCTCTCTGCCCCACAGGCTGAAGTTACAGCACAATGCTAATTTTCCTCCCCGCTTTTTTTTTTTTTCTTTCTGCAGGATTGATTTCTCTGTTCAAAGAGACGTAAACTTTGTAAGAAGAAGAAAAAAAAAAGCAACCCTGTTGACAGGAGAGTTTAGAAACGTAATCTGCACTCAGACAACAGAGCAAAATGGTAATAGTTTCTCTGACTGGGAGGTGACAAATAGATTTTTGCTGTGCTTGAGTGCATTTATTTGGGGTTTTTAAGGGGTTTAATCACTCGAACCCAACAGAACACAACCCAGTTTTTTTAGTTTTTAGTTTGAAGACATTTACGTATTAAAAATTAACATTCAGGTTTTTAGGGTAATGTTATGTACCGTCCATCCATCCATTACCTTCCTCTTATTCTAAAGTTGGGTCATGGGGGCAACAGCTTGAGCAGTGTGGCCCAGACATCTCTTTCCACAGCCACCTCTTCTGTGAAGACTCCAAGGTGTTCCCAGACGAAACGAGAGACATATCCAGCGTGTCCTGGGTCTTCACCCGAAGGACCTCGCTAGGGAGATGTCCAGGAGCATCCTTACCAGATGCCCGAACCACCTCAACTGGCTCCTCTTGATGTGGAGGAGCAGCGGTTGTACTCCGAGTCTCTCCAGAACTTCTCACCCTATCTCTAAGGGAGAGCCCAGCTACCCTGCGGAGGAAACTAGTTTCAACCACCTGTTTCCACAATCTCATTCTTTTGGTCACTATCTAGAGTTAGTGGCCATATCACTCCAACACTTGCTCTTCTCAAGGGCGGACGTCTCCTCTCGGTCTCCGCTTTGCTTTTGCTTTGTCTCATCTGTGAAACTGTCTGAGATCCTCTCTTCTACAAAATCTTACGAATCATAACTATGGACTTCAATTTGGTCAGTTGGTGACTCAACACAACTGATATTTCTTTAAAGAGAAGACAGGCTGTAGGCGAGCCGATTTGCCCTGTTGGCATGTACACAGCTGTATATCTCATCGACTTCGAAGACTTGATTGACATGTCTATCTCTGCTGTCATCTGTGGATCTTAAGGATGCATATTTAATTGGATTTATGATAACTGGTTCCTGCTTTTTGGATTTGGCTGGTTCCTGGTCTATCAACACACAAGAAGTCGGTGGCTAATCTGGACCTGGTCAGGCTGCCTGCATTACATGATGACTTGGTCCATGTCTCAAGAAACCAGACTTTTGGCTGAATTGATTAGATCTTGGGGATTTTCTCAGGCACGTTCCATTGGTGTGGTCATTTTAATTTGGACATTTCGGAAGCAAGTGGACCGACACAGACTGAAGGTAGATGTCATCAAAGTTCTGCCTGTGTTACGAACCCCAAATCACCACAAAAGTTAGACAATTAAATCAAGTTTTTATTTTTATTTTTGTTTGGCTCTGATTGGCTCTGGTGTCGATCAGGACCCATTGGCTGGAACGAGTCTGTAGGATGAGGAGAACGGTTAGTGGTCTGATGGTGAAAACCAAAACTTAACAGTCAATGAGAAGTAACCACTAACCGTCTCACAGATGGATGGGGTTTCAGAGCGGGGAGACACTCTAGCTGATCAGGTCTGCTGCGGGAGGGGCTGATGCCGGAGAAGGAGTACAGCCGGTCGCAGCGAGGGGTGACGTAATCCAGCAGGTGAAGGAATACACCAAGAAGCAGAAGAGCAGATGATCCAAATAGGGACAGGCGATGAGATGAAGTGAGGCGATCCAGGGTCAGTAACGTGAATCCAGTAAATGACAGTCCGAGAGGGAGAAGGCAGATGCAGAAGTACAGGCAGGCGAGGTATCAGATAACCAGGAAATTCAATGAGGCAAGGATACATGAAACAGGAAGAGGGACATAAACGGGCGCGGGATAACTACTTACTGTGAACAGTTTTCGACTATCTGGCCAATACCTTGTGTGAGAGTCTGGCTTATAAAGGGTGTAGCAGCAGGTGCAAATCAGCGCAGCGGTGAAGACAAACCGGTTTCAAAGTGAAGACAAACCTAAACCCACATACCGACAGGAGACAGAACAGAATCCAGAAACAACAAGCAGTGCACAGAGTGATACGAAAATCTAACCTAACAGGCGTGAATCGTGACAGCCTGTCCACAAAACAATTGTGTTTATCTGAAATTCGGCTCCCTGACTGGCCTTGACAGGTCGTCTTATCTCAGCACACCTGTAGAAGTTGTGTAAACCTAATGCTCTCACCCTCCCAACCATTCTACTGAGGAATTCCACTGACTTTTCAGGAGCCCAGCTGAATAAACATTCTGTCATCATTTCAGGACTCTGGATTCGCCTTTGGCCATCCTCGGAAGCTACTCCCCGAGTGTACACAGATCTCTCCAGAGGGAACTGTACATGAGCTGAGGGATTTTATCTGAACTCTGCAGTGCCTCTGCGGGCTGGCTGCTCACTGCCTTTGAGTCCCAAATGTCAAAAATGTGTTAGGAATTTTTTGTTGTCTCCAAACCCTTTGTATCATTTTTCACCACTTTTATTGTCTGTCCAACAGGTCTCACTTGTAAATGAGTCTTCGAGGCTCAATGTGATTTATCTGTTTAAATAAGGGTTAAATGAATGAATGAATGAATATGTGAGGGTAGGAACGTAGACTGACCGGTAAACATAGACTTTTGCCTTATAGCTCAGCTCCCTCTTCACCACAACGGACCAACACAGAGTCCACAACACTGCAGACACTGCACCAATCCATCTGTCAATCTCACACTCCATTCGTCCCTCACTTGTGAATAAAACCCTGAAATACTTGAACTCGTCCACTTGAGGCAGAACCTCACCCTCGACCTGAAGAGAGTAATCCACTGTTTTCCAACTGAGGACCATGGCTGCAAATTTGGTGGTGCTAATTCTCATCCCAGCCGCTTAACACTCGGCTGTGAACAACTCCAGTGAGAGCTGAAGGTCACAGCACGATGACGCCAACAGGACCACATCATCTGCAAAGAGCAGAGATGGAATCCTGAGGCCACTGAACTGGAATCCCTTTGTCCCCTGGCTGCTCCAAGAAATTCTGTCCATAAAAGTTATGAACTGAATCTGTGACAGCAGGCGGCCTTGGCAGAGTCCATCTCCCACCCTTAAGGGATCCAACTTACTACTCACAATGTGAACTAAAGTCACGCACCAATTGTATAGACCAGATAGCCTTGTGTACCAGGCATCATGCAGGAGAATGAATTCTATGCTTTTATTTCATGCTTCCATTGAAAGGCTTGACGTATTATGTACATAGTAGTCTTTGTCCGCAAATTCTCTTTTCTGCTCTTAACTTCTGATCCACGCAAGAAATTTTAATGAAACTTTATACATAGCATTACTAGACAGTGTCACATATATATTTCCAGAAATCAGCTAAAGTGAAATTCACAAATGAAGGTCAAATGTTATTCAAGGTATTTGTTTGTCCAGAGACCATTGCTGTATAATAATTTCTTGATGGACGTATAATGTGCCATATGCAGTACTCTTGTTTGGATTTGAAATACCATATGTAAAAACGCCAATCCTAAACAAACTTTTGGAGTCACCCTAGTTTTAGATTATTGTAGCAGTTAGTTTACAATAATAAACTCAAAAATACCTCTTCCTTACATTGAAAGGTATTGAACGCGAGTTGATCAGACTACGGTTGAGGGAACCTCAGCATATACGTAATGAAAGTGCTAACACGTCATCTGAACTCGCAACATTGCATGTGCTTGTGCATGTCATTTATAAGATTGAAACAAAACGGCTATGACGCCATCCCTTCCCATTGTAAAATATTCTTAGCTTGAATCTCTGACATTGCTTTTGTGGGGAATATTCATTTTTTTAAATGAATAAAATGTGTACCCTTGCCTGGTACCCTGTACCTGTGTTTGTGTCTTGTAGAATGGGACACTTGGTTCTGACTGTAAACCAGTTTATTAGACTTGCCATTAACAAACCTTATGTTGAGCTTTGTCACGTTTGTAATGGTTGTGTGAAATATTATTGGTCTTTTTAACAGATTTACTTTAGAAATTGCACAGCAGATGTTTGTTTTACAACTAAAGGTTTTCATGAACTTTCATATTAATCCATGCATCTGTTACCCCCGGAGGGTGGAAGTGAACCATACATCGTTGTGTGTGAGTCTGTGTGTGGTCTTTGTGGAAACCATCTGTTATGTACCTTGTAAAACCACTCTCTATTGATAAAAAGTCCAACAAAACAAATTTGTCTAAATTCATATATTCCTTTTTTTAATGTGACAATTTCATTGACTTGAATAATCTTTGGATTCCACAGCTTGTTTCCTGAAACTTAAAACGAAAGACCCCTCCAACATTCTCATCCAAAACAAGCCCAGTGAACATGAAGGACAATGAGCCACATTTAACTGTTTGAGAGGACAACATTCAGGAATTTATGACCCTTGACCTCCATTGTGTCTCTGCAGGCTTGTCGATGCACTCCAAGAAGTGGGAAGGCGTTAATGACTCTTGACCGTACAGTTTGGCTTTGTCAGCCAGCCCAGCTGTGTATTAATCTTCATTCTTGCATGCTCGTATGTTTGCACGCCTGCTCAAATGTAACTCAGAGATGGGGAAATGTGAGGTCGAAGGGAGAGAGACGGGAGTGTGTTTCTCAAATCCTAGCTTGCTTAATTATAAATCTCTCCAACTGTCATAGAGTGCTTTCCTGTCTCCCAAGAGTTTCTGTTAATATTTCATGCCACTGTCTTGTTCCCCGAGCAAAATACCCAACCAGTAATGAGGCTCATCTGTAGAAGACCCTTTCAGGGATGAGTAACTCTCTGTTGGTACAAAAATTGGTTTGCTAGCCAAAAGAAAAAGCATCCAGTTATATTGTTCCTTTTGATTTCCTTGGATTACCTGGTGTACTTTGTGGAAAACGGCAATTTCAGCTATACGATCACACAAATCTCAACGGAGGCAGAAAAAAAAAAACAGTCATCATTGAGCAGTTAAAGGAAACCCTAGCATACCCGTTTGAATACCGTGCGAGCATTTCGCGGTGGTCGTCACTACTCAGCAGCATGTCTGCCCTTCACTGACTTTGTTTTCATGCAGATGAGTCATTTCAGAAACATAATTAATTCATCCTCATACAACCACTCAGTGCAGCATCAGATAGATTACCGAAACAGGGTGAGAGGAAGACGGAGGGGAACAAAAGATTGTTTTCCTCCAATGATTCATGCCGTCTGAGAGGGTGTAAGAGATCAATAGGAAAAGCATGCTCAATACACATAAGGAGACTATAAATGACAATTTTGCTTTATTCAGATGTACTCCACAAATGAATACATTTTTTTTCCAATGCTGGAAAAACCTGAACAAATAAACTCGTGTAGCAGACATGAGCTGGTGAGATTCACACGAGGATGGACGCCACCATGTGACCCTGCCGAGTCCTTAATGGTACAAATGTGACCTTTAGCTTCCTTCTGAGACTATATTGCTGTCCCTCTTATCAGAATGTCCTGATGCCTCTCCTGCTTCCCCAGGTGTCAGACAGCTATGGTGACCTTTTATTTACAGCAGCATGGGGATGGAGTTTCGAGTCTTTGGTGGACTTGACTTAACTTTGTATTTTTCTCCACCATGGGAAGTAGACATTGGTAGACAAAATAGATCAAACTTTTGGTGACGTTGCTTTCAATTCCAATAATTAGAGAGTTGAAACAAACCTTTAGAAATATAATTAAATTAAATTAAAAAATATGTTATTTTTATACGTTACACTTTACAAAGGGAAATTAAGTGTTGTTGTAGTTAGGGGTGCACCAATAAATCGGGAGGCCGATTAATCGGGCGGCCGATTTATCTGCCCCGATTTCCTTAATTTTGGGAAATCGGCCAATGCTTGCATGAGAAACCGATTTTACAGATTTTTTTTTGTTTTAACAACAATTGTCTAAACTTCATTTATATTTCAGAGCACTACCTTGTGACCAGTTAAAACAAGTTTGTATTGTTTCTAGAATATTGTTCAAGGGTCTGTTTTTCAACAAAATAAGATTGAAATTTGAAGGCGCATTGTGACCTTACAACATCTAACAGTGTTGCTTATAAAACAAAATCGGTATCGGCCAAAATCGGAATCGGCAAGTCAGACTTTGTAGAAATCGGTGATCGGCCAAAAAACTGCAATCGGTATCCAAAATCGGAATCGGCAAGTCAGACTTTGTAGAAAACGGTGATCGGCCAAAAAACTGCAATCGGTGCACCCCTAGTCGTAGTTCATCATCCTGGTTTTATTCAATAGTCGTTAGATGCTGATAGCTGTGGGCAGGAAGGATCTCCTGCAGTGAATCCGAAGAATCTGGCCACAGATACCGATCTGTCCACCCAGATCCAGCTTGCTGTCAGATCTGGCGGGCCTCTTGGTCCTCCTGGGTAGCAGGACTGCTGAAATGCCGGGCAGAATTGCTCCCTGAGCGATGGTCAGTCCTTCCAGCAGTCTGCCAAGCTCCTCATCGCCACAGACAGACAGTTGAAGGCGCCGGGGGATGATCCCAGTCCTACCGTTGTCACAAGCTCCAGAATCTCAGCTGTGAGGTACTCGAGCACCGCCGACAAGTTGACGGGAATTCATCCATGGTGCCTCCTTTACAACTCATTTGGGATTTGGGGCTGTAGTTGAGGTATCTGAACTTTTGAGATGTTAATCAGCTGCTCCTAGTTGTTAAAAAAACACCATGTTGCCATGGATACGCATCATAACCAATGCCCAAAAGTAAAAAGGTTTCAGTAAAAATATTTCCAGCTGCACAGCATCAGATACCTGAGGAAATATTCATCTGAAAGAAGCGATTCTCATCCAGAAAAAAGAGGAATTAAAGTTTTCAAAAGCAATACCTCAGAATGAATGTAACAGCTGCTACATGCAACTACCCTGAGCGGCGCAATTCTAGAACGATGATAAAAAAAAATAAAAAAAAAATAATAAAAACACGTTTCTAAAAAAGGAATATATTTACTATTCAAATCCCTCAACAAAGTGTTGCTTGTATAGAACTAGACGATGTATATACTACATTTAACTAACAGCAAATGGTAAGTGTAACAACTGATATACACTACAGAAAAGATCACACATTCAACCACAAACAAAAGGCTGGACATCATAGCAAACCAAATGGTCAAATCTAATTAACTCATAAATTAAAACAATACAATAAAAACAAAGTACATATTTGCTATTTTTGTGGGATCCATTCAACACTGCAACTGGAGAGAAAAAAAACACGTATTCAAACACTTTTGAAGGATTGAGTTTTAAAAGTTATTTTAATACATAATTTTAAATTGTAAAAATAACATGAAAGAATGGGGTAAGGAAAGAAATGAAAATATTGTTTTTTGATTGAAAATGAGACAGAAAAACTGAATTTTTGATCAGTGGGACTTCCGCTGGGAACTCATCTTGGATTTTCTTTGAGTCATTGATTTCCGACATTTCTACGGCAAAAAACAGGAATCAAATAAAGTACCAGGGAAATGCTTACCTTTTCCAAAGCTCGGCAGGTCAACATGCTTCAGTGAGATTCACCAGGTGGGGCTTTTTGAGCTGTTTCTTACTAATTCTATTACCTTTAACTTTTTTAAGTTTGAAGAAAGTACTATACAGTATGTTGTCATCATTGTATGCTTCTATACAATGGCAAAATGTGTGCTCTGCATTTAATCCATCATATGTGAGATACTCCCAGGTGGAGTGCAGCTATGTAAGCACCTGAGGCGCAATTGAGCATTAGGTGTCTTGCTCAAGGATATCACAGCATGTGAGCATGACAGCGAGTTGAACCTGCCACTTTCTGCCCTACTTCTTCACCACAGCCCCAGTACTGGCGAGCAGATGAAGCAATTTTATCCACATCAAAGCATAATAGCATAGCCAAAAAGTGGCCGTTGGTGGCATTGGCCACCGCTGATTCATTTTCTGTAACCCTAATCATTTGAGGAAATTGCTTTTAAGCAATGCTGTATGTACAAATTATAAAGGATAGGGGTGACCACTTTACATATTTATGTGGTAATGGCCATCTTGGATTTGGGCGTGGCAACTCAGTCTTCAATAGTGACTTTTCTTACACCTAGATGCAGTCACATGCAGTCGCTCTTTTTTTTTTAAGTTATCCAGCTCACAAGGTTTACATACTGTATGGTGACAGTCATCTTGTATTTTCATTTTGCAGCCCCGTTTTAAATTGTTACCTTTCTTCATCCTAGACGTAGCTACACACTAAAATGGAAGTCAGTACCTTGCTTATTTTTCAAGTTTTCATGCTCACATGAAGACATCTAGATGGCGTTCTTTCCAAGTCGCTCCATGTAAGGAGACAAAAAGGAGATTAACTACAATTTGCAGATAAAAGTACAAAAGCAGATAAAGGACATGCAATGTAGTCTACATATATTTGGATTTTGAGGAATCAAATGTTATATCATCACTTGTGGTGGGTATTGCAGTACTGTTTTTCTGTTAGGTACTTTTGGACTGCAAGTGACCACATCGCAATCCTTATAATAGTTTGGTGATGTCTGCCTTTAAATTTATTTTACACTGTCAATATTGTCACAATTATAATAATAATAATAATAATGAATTCAATTTATAACGCACTTTTCATTAATGAAAATCTCAAAGTGCTACAAGGAGCAACAGAATTAAATGACAATAAAACAAATAATAAAACAATTAAAATCAATAACAATATCAGCTAAGATCAAAAGTAGAATCATGAGGAGGTAGAGTATGCTTGGTCGAAAAGAAAGGTCTTCAAGTCGCTCTTAAAGTCAACCACAGACTGTGGGGCTCTTAGACATTCAGGAAGAGAGTTCCACAGGCGGGGGGCAGCCACACTGAAAGCCCGGTCTCCCATGGTCTTTAATTTGGTTCTCGGAATGTGAAGGAGATTGCTGTTCTGTGACCGCAGCGAACGGGTGGATGAGTATGGAATGAGAATATCCTTCAGATAATCTGGTGAAGTTCCGTGTAAGCATTGATGTGTAATGAGAGCAGTTTTGTACTGAATTCTGTAGGCGACAGGAAGCCAATGAAGGTTATGGAGAATGGGCGTAATATGTTCAAATTTACGAACTCTCAACAAGATCCTTGCTGCACTGTTTTGAATATATTGAAGTTTCTGAAGGTTTTTGCCAGGGATTCCAATAAACAGGGAGTTGCAGTAGTCGAGCCTGGAGGAGACAAAAGCATGGACGAGCTTCTCAGCATCGGAAAAAGTTAGGGATGGGCGAAGTCTGGAGATGTTTCGAAGATGGAAGAAGCAAGTTTTAAACAGATGCTTAATGTGATTTTCAAATGTAAGATTGGAGTCCATTTTTATTCCAAGATTAGTAACAGAGGTGGAGAGGGGGATGTCTTGTCCAGAAAAGGAAAGTCTTGTTATAGGAGATGTTTGTACCTGGTGAGGGGTGCCAATCAGTATGGCCTCAGTCTTGGAGCAGTTTAATTGAAGAAAGTTCTGATTCATCCATGCCCTAATTGCCTCCAGGCAGGCAGAGAGGGCAGTGAGTGAAGATGGAGATGACAAGGTGGAAGATGAGGATGCTCCAGTCCTGATGTAAAGCTGTGTATCGTCGGCATAACAGTGAAAAGAAATGTTGAACTGATTAATAATTTGACCTAAAGGCAGCATGTAAAGGGAAAACAGCAGGGGCCCCAGAACCGACCCCTGAGGGACACCACAGGAGACACAAACTGTCTGGGACGTGGCGTTGCCAAGACTAACACATTCCAGCCTATTGGAGAGGAAAGATTTTTTTTGGCGTTCTTTCCAAGTCGCTCCATGTAAGGAGACAAAAAGGAGATTAACTACAATTTGCAGATAAAAGTACAAAAGCAGATAAAGGACATGCAATGTAGTCTACATATATACAAGAATTAATACATACAAGAATTATTCCCTTTTAGTACAAACACTGGGTCCTTTTGAGCTCTTTAGTTCAAGTAGGCTCTTTCTTAGGTCTGTAGGTACTTTTTGAGTAACATAAGGGAATATCCATACATAAATGTACATTGATCAGACAAGGAAATAGGAACACTGTTCTGGCTTATGTACTACAAAAACTGTGTTGGGGTTGCCAAAGTAAAGCATATTCAAATACCGTGGTTGGTTCAGCCATGTGTTGCACATTCAGTGTTCACCAGACAGCATAAAGGAACTGGTCCTTTTTAGACTTTTCCTTTTCCGCTATACTAGAACTACCATTTCGTACAACCATCAGAGAACCCCTAAAACTGTTTTGAAGACTCTTATGTCAAGGGTGAAAGCACTCAGGACAGGGTGATCACTTAGACCACATTTAGTGGTAGCCTGATACGTTAATCCACATTTAAATTGCTGTGCAAATGTAAATTTGTTCTGTGTCTCATCAGATCACCTATTGATCTGAAGCGACTCCATGCAAGTAGTGGAGAAACCACTCAAGACATTTAATTGCCTTTTTGTCCCAGTAAAAAAAAAAAAAAATCACTGAAAGCTTTGTAAAATGAAGCTCAGTTGCCAGATAATTTAAAGTGGAGAAATGATAATCTGTAAGAATATATTTAGCTCTTTTAAGGACCTAGAAGCTTTAATGAGCAGAATTGCCTGAATATTTTTAATTAGAGAGAAATACCAGTTTTTTGGATAATAACCTGTGTATAATGGTCTTTTTTTTTTGGTAAGTTTTGTTTTAATAGTTCATTGAGTGTATCACTTCATCAAAAAAATGCCCTTTCTCAAACATACTTTATGAAAAGAATCAGTTTCTCTGTGTTGTGTTCCTACTTTTACAGAATTAGGATTTATCGCAAAAAAAGCAGACAACCAGCCAGTGAGCACTCAAAGTTTGATGGGTTGAAAGCTTTAATGTGTGTCTTTATCAGGAGAATTGTGCCGACACTGAGCTTTGAAGTCATTCTAAACCCATTTAGTTGGATCATTGTTTCTGTTGCGTAGCTAAACCCATCCAAATACTTGAAAGCATCTTGTCAATAATTATGATTCAGGTGAATCTGAAACATGTTCATGGCTTTTTAAGGCCTAGATTAATAAAGATTTATATGATTCTTTGTGGAGTCTACATTATCAGTGCTTACCACTCAGCAAAAGAAGAATGGCTTTTAAACGTGCTGATTAATTCCCAAGGTGAGATATTATCACTTTATTACAGAGTCATTACATTATAGGTCACAAATGATGGAGTGCGATGTTGCTGCAGCGAGTTTGATTCTGCTGGTTTGAAAACTATTTTTTGTGTTGAAACTGGAAAACGTATTTAGCTTAAACCTACATTACTTTGTAATATGAATTGCCTTATTTTATCTTTGTTTTTGTTTTCAGCTACTTTCAGCTGTTATTTGCTCATTTCAGTCATTCTGCCAACTACAACATTGTTTCTGCTTCTTCTAACTTATTTCAGCTTGTTATGCTCATTTCAGCTTATTTATGCAAGTTTTAGCGTTTTCTACCATTTCGGCTACTATTCAGCTGTTTGGGCTAATTTTAGCTTTTTAAGCTAATTCCAGATTTTTTTGCACTCATTTTTACTTTTTTCAGCTTAATTGAGCAAAAATGTGCTTTCTCCACTTATTTCTACCTTTTCAGCTACGTTTCAGCTGTTTTGTCTTTTGTCACTAATTTCACATTTTTTTCAGAATTTCTTTTTTGTGCTCATTTCCACTTATTCTTTCAACAAAATATGTGTTCTGCTTTCTTTTGCTAATTTAGGCTTGTTCTACCTTTTCGGCTACCTTTAGCTTACCTTTTTTATCTATTTCCGCTGTTTTCAGAAAAATTAAAGTTTTTCACAGTATTTTTTTCTACTTTTAACCTAATTAACTTATTCGTTGAAATTTAAGCTTGTTATGCTCCTTTCAACTTTTTCTGCTAGTTTCAGCTTTATCTGATATTTCAGCTACTATTTATCTTTTAATTTGAGCTTTTTCAACTAAGTCCACATTTTTTAAGATCATTTCAGCTCTTTCCACTTCCTTATGGTAGTTTAAGCTTCTTTCCACCTTTTCAGCTAATTTTCAGCTATTTTTTTTTTATTCTTATTTCAGTTTTTTTTAAGCTAATTTCCCAATTTTTTTCTGCTAATTTAGGCTTATTTTTCCATTTCAGCTACAATTCAGCATTTTTGAAGGTTAATTTCAGCTGTTATTCAGCAAGTTCTTCAGTAAAAGTTCAAGTAAACTTTGTTGTCATTACCATTACATGTGGTATATGACATGGAACGAAATTACCATAATTTCCAGAATATAGGTTGCAGCTTTTTATCATTTTTGCATGCTCTGCAACCTATATTCAGGTGCGACCTATTTATGGCTTTGTTATAAAATAAGCTGATTTGTAATAATTTATTAACAAAAATTAAACTGAGACACACTCTTACAATAATGTCAGCTAACAAATATATTTTTTAGGTGTTTATCCTGCTAAAATTATTCATTTATTAAAGAAAAGTTCAGCTCAGACACATATTTGCTATAATTTTTATCAAACAATTAATTGTTTTTAAGTGTTAATCTTCTTAAAAGCCTTGCTGTGCGCTCCTGTGGAAGAGACATTTGCAGCAGAGCTAAACACGGTCCACATTTTGACGTAGGTGCAACCTATATTCAGGTGCAACCTATATATGGATTTTTCCAATTCTTTGGCAATAATTGGGCAATGCGACCTATATTCAGGTGCGACCTATATTCCAGAAAATATGGTATGTGCTATGGGTCCCGGTTACACCCCAAAATAGCAAAATATAAAATATAAAAAGATGCATTATATGAGGATCTAAAATATACACTAAGATATACACTAAACAAACACCAAACGGTACGCTAAAAGATCTAAGATACACGCTAAACACTGATAATGTAAAACAATACGTCGTAACGACAGTAAGTAGTAACAACGATAAGCATTCACAGTGCATTTTCACAGGAAATGCATTTTCTCTAGAAGAAGTACATTCTAAGGAAAGTAGAAAAGCAAATCCCTGAGGGTTGTATATGGGGAATTCCAAAAAATACAGGATTTTCATCCATCATTTCTGAATTTTTACTCAACTGTTGTCAAATAAATCTCACCATTTTGCTTCCATGGCAATTAGGTGGTTAAGAAGCAACCAGGTGCTGCTAATCAGAACACACTTGATTAACTGATCATCAGCAGGTGTGTGCACTTGTACCAAACAGAGGGTTTGGCAGTGTGCTGTTTTGGAATAATTTGGATGTGTGTTTTAAAGAAAGACATCTGCCAGCTCTTTAAGAGCCGGTGGCGGTAATGCACCAAATGTTGTTTGCCAACCGCCATTAAAAAACCAAGTAGAAGAAGAAGAAGAAGCTCTTTAAGAGCCGAATAACGCTGCCAGATTGTTACAAGGCCATTTGCCCTATAAATAAAGTGGATGTCATTCCTTCACCATTAGTCTCATCATTGTCACCGCATCCCAAAGTTGGACCACGCAATCTTGGTGGCAAGTTGTTTTCACAGAAACGATGTTGGCATTGGAAAGGTTTGAATTTTATCAATAACTTTTAGACAGAAGTGTTTGGTTTTAAGATAAAATGCACATTTTAAACAGAGAACAAAAGTTCTCTGGTCTGTGGTTTATGAAGCGTATGTTGATGCGATGTACAGATCTAATCCATTACTTAAATAGAAGGGAATTATTTAGATGATGCAACATTAGTTGCATTTGAATTGTGTTGTAAATAACTCTTCTACAGAGCTGCATGGTGGTGCAGTTCTTAGAGCTGTTGCCTCTCAGTGAGCAGGTCGCCGGTACAAATCCCAGCTGGGGACCTTTCTGGGTGGAGTTTGCATGTTCTTTCTGTGCATGTATGGGTTTTCTCCCGGTACTCTGGTTTCCTGACACAAGCCAAAAACATGCATGTTAGACTGATTGGTAACTACCGGTAAATTGTGTGAGAGAAAGTGAATGGTTTTGTTTCGTTTGTCTCCACGTGTCTCTGTGATGGATTGGAGACATGTCCATGGTGTTCTCCGCTTGTTGCACGGCCATAGTTGGATATGAGTACCAGTGACCCCTGCCACCTGAAAAAGGAAGACGCCGGTAAATAACTAGGGATGGACGATCCACATTTTCTTACTTATGATCCCGATACTTAACTCTTGGTATCGGCCAATACCGATCCAGTTCCGATATCATCATCACGTGTGTTACACCATACTCTGTGACTACCTTCTTAACATTGTGTGAGTTAAACCCAATGATGACACTTTGAGCCTCACAACAGGAAACAGCCAAACTTTAATAGCACACAAGAGACAGGTCTATATCACAGACGTCCATCTCACTCATGGTGCAGCAGGAACACTAAAATCCCGCAAAGCATTATGGGAAAAACAACACAGTCCACTCCCCGTATATATTCACTGATAAAATCTTGGAGCTATTGGAAAAGAGTTTTAATAAAAAAGTTTTTTGTGTGGAGACTTTTTTTTTTTTTTTTTTTTTTATTTAAAGTTTTTATTCATTTTACATATTAATAATAAAAAACATAAAAGATAATGGGAAAAAAAATTTCATAAATTTGTGAAATAATTAAATTTAATTAAATTTAACATTGATCTGGGAAATAAAACAGATTCAAATAACATCAGTACATTTATAAATTCAATGTATAGTTTAAATCTGTATCCGTTGATCAAAGCCAACAAGAATTACAACTCATAGTGCCACAATCAAAAATGAAACTTAAAAACAGTGGGGCAGTCAACCACCCCTGCACATTAGGTTTAGTTTTAGAGATAATTATGTTTATAGTTTTTTTTAATAGGTTTAGAGATTCATATTTTTTGCTTTTTGTTTGTGAAACAAGGTCAGAGGAAGCTGTTTCTGGTTCGGTCGATTGAACCCGTTGTTACACTATATTCTGTGACCTGCAACAGTGCATGCAACACCACCCCCTATGGTCACAATATACTGTAGCGGTTAAGGGGAGTGGACTGTGTTGTCTTTCCCATAATGCTTAGCGGTATTTTAGTGTTACAGGCCGTACCATGAGTGAGATGGACGTCTGTGATATAGACCTGCCTCTTGTGTGCTATTAAAGTTTGGGTGTTTCCTGTTGTAAGGCTCAGAGTGTCTTCATTGGGTTTAACTCACACAATGTTAAGACGGTAGTCACAGAATATGGTGTAACACACGTGCTATCTGTACGTGCATCATGGATCGGAAATATCGGCAGGTTGGATTGGAAAATCCGATATGTATATTATACTGTATCGGATGCAGATATACTGATACTGGTTCGGATCGGCCCCATCCCTAGTTGGATCCCAATTAATCACTTGTAGATGTTCATTCAATATAAAATGGTAGAGCTGTCACATGACGTAAAATTATTGTTGAACTGCATCTCGCTATAAGGATAAAACTGTGGTTATGACAAAAAAAGTAATCTTGTAAAAACGAGAACATATTCTCGTTATAACGTGTTAAAGTTTTCTGGTATGACATCACTCACATATATTTGATTTCCTTGATGGAATGAAGCGTGATGGAGAAAATGGAGGCTGCACCACTTCGTGCAGTTTTTGCAAAGAAGAAATTGCAAAAGGAACAACTTCCTAAACTGAAACATGACAAAGTAAGTCACTGAATTGAGTTTTGGAGTTAAAAGCATCAGAATGCAGAGATAGTGCATTTGGCTAACTGCTAGTGCTACATGCTATGATGCTGGTCCAGGTCTGAGCACAAACACAAAAACACGATTTGTTCTTTTGTCTTCATAACATAGATCTATGTCGTTAGTAGTTATAGCTCGTAGTTTTATCATTTTAACAACAGTGTTCTCGTTATAACTAGAATTCTATAACTTCTATATTCTATATTCTATATTATTCTATTCTATATTCTATAACTAGAATAACTAGAATAACTAACTTGTATTGAACGCCTTTTTGAGTTATAACTAGAAATACAGCTTAACAACAATTTAACGTCATGTGACGGCTCCACACTTCGTAATTCAATGTTTATTTAATTTTCATTAAAATACTGTTCGTATTTCTACATGGAGATTACTCAAAATAGCTAGCAATATATTTTGAAGCAAATATCTTGCGCAAAGTCCTCAATTTAGTACGATTGTTGAAGTCTAGACCTGCATGTATGTTCAAAGTGCACAAAACTGTGCCAATAACTGCTGATGGTTTTTTTTTTTTTTTATCTTTGTATAAGAAAACTTGTTTGGATAGAGAACTTTACTAATTGACTTTTCTTTGTATGTGATTGTTCCTGTAAAGTGCCCTGAGACAACTGTATTGTGATTTGGTGCTATATAAATAAACTGAATTGAATTGAAAAACTGAAAGACTGATACTTTTTTAAATATACCATGACGGTATGCATATGCACCAAGTTAAACAAGGATAGCATTGATTGTTTCTAAAAGCCCAAGTCTTTCAAGGTAGTAAATATTGGAAAACTCATGTGATCCAATTTCAAACTCGCAGCAAATGGACAGTGCAGCTGTTGACAGGGTGCTTACCGTCTAAATGCTTGTCCCACAGTTCTGCTTGCCAAGGAAAATCAATGCAAACATTTATTTCTTTTCTTTTTTACACGATCACATTTGGTTGGTAAAAAAAAATAATTTCAGAATCCTCCCATTTTCACATGAATAATTATGATGCAAAATCCAAAAATGTTGGCCTCATCAAATATGCTCTCTACCTGCAGGTACCAACAATTAATGAGCATTTCGGTGCTGCACCTGAATATCATCATGCGGCCTACTGGAGCAGCCAATTTCCCTCTAACTGGCACTGCCCTCCTAGTTAGCTGCTAAACCCCCTACGGCAGTGAGGGATTGTTTTCAGTGCTTAATTGACAAGATCTTGGTGGTATTCCACTCATTTTATTGCAAAAAAGTAGGAGGTGAGTACTCATACTTTCCAAATGAATACACTCGACCACTGCCCTACAGTCTCGATGCCAGGGTATTTGTTTTGAAGGTAAAAGTTGCACTAGTCACCAACAAATTCTTCATTTATAGAGGTAATTACACACATGCAGTGACAATCTTTTAACATATATCTCCCCTTTACTGGCATTTTTGTGTCCTGTGCTGTAGAATACTAAAGAGTAGATGTTCATAAGCAGTTAAAAAGGAAATAACTTGATGTTTAATTCTAAAAACTAATACAGGTAGTTCCCAACATACGACGGAGTTCCGTTCCTACGCTGCGTCGTAACCTGAATTTCGGCGTAAGTCGGAACATACATACATACTAAAAAATAAATAAATAAAAATGTACAGTACTGTACAGTCACCAAGCACTTAGCCTATCCTAGCCTATCCTAACACAGTTTTTTAAAGACAAAGGAGCAAGTTGAATTGTCTCCCTCCTCCCTAATAGGCTCCATTCACATAAAGGGAGCTAGCTGGCTAACTAGCTTGCTGTACAGTGGCCTACCTCCGTCCGTCCATCCATCCAATATTTGTTTACGACGTAAAGTCGCCATCAGCTCGGTCCATCTGCTGTCCATCTGCCGTATTCCGTTGTAAAACTGCCTTCAACCTCTGTTTAAAGATGAAGGAGCAAGTTTAATCATCTCCCTCCTTCCTAGCAGGCTCCATTCACATAAAGGGAGCTAGCTGGCTAACTAGCTTGCTGTACAGTGGCCTACCTCCCTCTGTCCGTCCGTCCGTCCAACCAATATTTGTTTACGACGTAAAGTCGCCATCAGCTCGGTCCATCTGCCGTATTCTGTTGTAAAACTGCCTTCAACCTCTGTTTAAAGACGAAAGAGCAAGTTTAATCATCTCCCTCCTTCCTAGCAGGCTCCATTCACATAAAGGGAGCTAGCTGGCTAACTAGCTTGCTGTACGGTGGCCTACCTACGTCCGTTCGTCCATCCAATATTTGTTTACGACATAAAACCGCCGTCAGCATGGTTCATCTGCCGTCTACCTGCCGTATTCCGTTGTAAAACCGTTGTCAGCCTCTGTCCAGAGTGTTTAATCGCCACCTGTACTGTCCACTGCTTTGCTGGTTCTGCCACGAAGCTCCGTCCAGAGCGGGTCTCCCTATGTTTTTCCACTGTCTAGCTACTGCTTCTGCCGCCAAAACAGGAAGAAACTCGGAACTCAGCTTTCAAAATAAAAATTTTCAATAAAGAAAAATTTTAATGGAGATGCGTGACGTAACCACGAAACGTCGTAAGTTGAGACGTCGTAAGTCGAGGACTACCTGTAGTTACTACAAGGAAAATGTCCCTTTTCTTACTTTTCTCAAAGGCGGATATCAGTTCTTTACACAGTGAAGTTATGTGGAAAGTTTACCAACATTTTATGTCTTACTTGTAGAAGACGGTTCTAGAAACAACTTCAGTGTATGAATGTGTGTATGAATGGGTGGATGGTTGGTATTGTAAAGCGCTTTGGGGCCCCTCATAGGGGGCTGGAAAGCGCTATATAAATAAGTTCCATTTACCATTTACCATTTTGTCGAAATTTGTTACGGCGTAGCGTAGGAATGGATCTCCGTCGTAACTCGAGGACTACCTGTATTTGCTTTTAATGTTTGAATGGCCTTGCCTCACCCTTCCTCCCCTTACTGCTGCATACGTACAAACCGTATTGCCCTTTAAGGTCAGCTGACCAGCCACTCCTACTAGACGCAGGCTCAGTCTCACACTACAGAAGCAATGTTACCGGAAGCTCTGTAAAGATCCTACTGCTAGACACCCCACTACACCCCAAAACCATAATGATGATGATGCCATCCGCGTCTTGTCTGACGAGGTAATCCCATGCAGTTATGTGTGCATAGACCAGCTGTGGACATTTCTCCTTTTTGAAAGTAGAAAAAAAATTAAACAACTGCAAAGTTTTAAAAGCCAAATTCCTCTGGACTTTCAAACCTACACTCCCTGTTCGGGCTCTGTGCTTCTAAAATATTACAGTTGGGCTAAATGGCTCCTGAAGTCCTCTGAGTCATGAACGCTGAAGAGAAGCTGTTGCCATTCGTCTCACGTAGATGATGATTCTTCACTGGTCATAATTCCTCTTTTATGAGGAGGAAAACATAACCCTAAACACAATCATCCTCCTCCATCAGGTGACAGAGAATGATGAAATCCACTTTTACTCAAAATGTGAAGAATATTTCACTTCAAATTCTCATTTTTATGCAAAGAAGTTGCAGGCAGAATATTCATGTAGTGTTAGTTATTGCTTTAGGCCATGAAGAAAATTTTGCACTTTGCAGAAAGCTTCAAACTAATATATTATTAAAACTTTTTTGCTTGTGTTTGTGTACGTTAAGCATGTTTGTTAGCAAATATCTAATGAGCAACTGTATGAGTTTTATTGAAACTTACATAAACTTTAAGAGTCCTCTTGTTTCACATATACTAAAAACACAAAGGTGCCTTTGCTTCAAGCAATTTTACAGATAATAGCCTAAGATTTGATGTGGTAGTAGTTGAGCGTTATCCCCAACACAAATTTTGAGTGCTAACTCTGCAAAATCTTTTGCCATTAAAACTTTGCAGGCTGTCAAAAAAATCTCATGAACCATTTAACATACTGTATAAAACCTTTGTAAAATAATCATTAACTGTCCAAAGCTGAAATAATTTCTGTAAAGGATGCAATTCAAAATGGTCGCCACTGCAAACACAAAAATAGCTACTGTACAACTCAATCAGTTTTACATATATTTGGCTAAAGTTTGATGTGGTAGTTGCTGAGTCATTCATAACACTATATAAGACAATATAAACATCAGACTATATTACCTCTGTTTTTGTCTTTGCCATGGACAATACTAGATATGTATGGAGAAATAGTTTAATACAGGTGGTCCTCGACTTACGAACGAGTTCCGTTCCTACGCACCATTCGTAACCCGATTTTGACGTAAGTCGGAACTCATTACACGCGGCGTTCGTAAGTTTGATTTTTGTCCGCAAGACGGAAACTGCATGCTAACGCTGCGCCTCACACCCATTTATCGACATGAGACTGAACAAGCGTACATACTGGTTCATAAAACATGTGCAGAACTTTATTTACAAACAGTTAGCTAACGCATTACACCACACATTCATCTATAAACACATACCTGTACAGTACTGTATTTACTGTACAGCGCGTTCGTAACTCTGTTCGTAAGTCCGGATTGCTGTAAGTCGAGTGTGTCGTAAGTCGAGGACCACCTGTACTTAAGTGTGTCTATAACTATATTTTATCTGAATGCTAGAAAACACCTTGTAACCACTACCTTCTTACCACCATTGACTATGGTGACATTATTTACATGAATGCTCCTGCCAGCTCCTTGCAGATGTTGGATGCTGTCTACCATGATGTGCTAACATTCATAACTGGTTGTAACAATCGTACACATCGCTGCACCTGTACTCCTTGGTCAGTTGGTCATCTCAAAAGTCAAAGTCAACTTTATTGTCAGATCTGCAATATGTACTGTACAGGACATACACAGGACCGAAATTGCGTTTCTCTCAGTCCCTCGGTGCAACAGTAAACATCTAAACATTGAAACACTGAAACATATAATAATAGACATAAGCATAAAATAGTAAAACTAACACTGTCCTGAGTTTTTGCATAGTGGTATAAGAGTATGAAAATTTACACCAACTCTAAAACTAAAACTAAAACATTAAACATTTAATGAACATAATACTGTCCTGAGTTTTTGCATACTAGTATAAAAAAAGAGTATAAAAAGTATAACTAAAATAAACTAAAGGTTTCTAGCATTGACATTTGCAAAGTGGCAAAGCAGCGTATGAGTTAATGTGCACAGTATATGTATGAGGTAGTAGTTGATGTTGTTATAGAGGCAAAAAGTGGCATATGCAGTAAGGCACATTGGGCATCCCTAAATAAGACCGTTCAGAGCACACTGTATATGTATCAGCAGTGGTGTAGATATTAGAGTAGTGTAAATGTAAACAGTAGTAATTAAATGTAAGCAGTAGTAATAAAAGTAAACAGTATTAATAAATGTAAACAGAGAATGTAAACAGTATTATGACTATAGGCAGTGATGTAATACAAACATTAGTGCAAGTATGAGAAGTAGTGCAAACATCTTTATCTACACTTAGGCTCTCACACTGGTACATCTTCATCTATAAATTCCTCCTTGGTCTGCTACCTTCTTATATCTCCTCCCACATGCCACGTTGTTAGGGTAGTTACAGCATGCACTCTCAGGTCATCATTACCTGCAGCGTTCCTTCAGTGCACACTGAACTTGTCATAAACGCCTTATTCCTACTCAGCTCCTGTAACCTGGAACACCTTGCGACAGGAACAAAAGTTGTCCACCTTGATTTATTTAAAGTGTGGGTGACATGATGTTGGAACTATGCATCTTTAGAAAGAGGAGCTACTCAGCTATGATTGTTTGTACACCAATGCTTCGAATAATTAACATATAAAAGTATTTTTAAATAAATAGTTTTAATAACGTAACTCAGCAGTGCGTCGCAGTCAAACGCCAATGCAATTTTATGACGTAGTGTACTGAACGGACCTTGTAAATAACAATAGCAGAGAATATATAAACCCACAAATTAGGCAATTTAAGTGAAGATTTGAGCGATTTGTCTTCAGTTTGGGAAGCCGAAGTTAGTCCGAGTGATGAACAAGAAACAGCTGGTTCTAATTTAGGTCTGTAGCCGTAGTTATATGACTCTTACCTTCAGTGAGCGAGGTGGAGCGAGGTGGAGTCTGACATTTCAGATGAGCAATGTTCCGAGGGAGAAGGGCTGGAACCCGATCGTAGTCGTCTACAGAGCTTGCGATGTTAGAACACCCAAATGCGACACAACGTACCGGCATTTTTCAAGTTATACAAAAGAAAATAGGCGATCTACACTGCTTCAGTTCACTATGTCACGACGTCGCATGCGTAAGTACCCGGATGTCCCGTGACGAAACACGGCACCAATTTTAAAATAACTTTGAAAGGAAATGTCATTGATTTGTCATTTTGCTTTTAAAAACGAACACAGTTGAATGATACAACATACATATATTTTGTGCCACTTTATGCAAAATTCCAAAATCATGTCACACACACTTTAAGGGGTTTCAAACATTTGATAATGTCAATTTAAAAATCAAAGCAAATATGTTCTTGTTTTTAGACCCTGTTTTCATGGCACCCTGATTTATTGTTTTATACAGTCAATACAGTTAATCTAACACTCTGGCATTAATCCAGCAGTTATTGTCGTTAGGCAAGTTCGTTTTACGATTTAAAATTGGTTTTATTGGTTTTACGATTTAGAATTGGTAGAATATAGTATTTGATCAATTATGTATAGGGCTCATAATAACACATTACCTTTAAATATCCAAAGACATTTTGTAAAAAGACAAAGTTATTACAATCTCAAAGGGACAGAGATATTCATCAAACCACAATTCAGAACCAGCTTAAAGGGACGGTCTACCTCAATTCAGGGAGTTCGATTGTGGAATGCTCTGGAGAGTGATGTTAAAAATGCAAAATCAATGTATACATTTAAGAAAAAGGTCAAAAAGGACTTGCTCAAAAACTATATATGATGTAACTTAGTGTGTTTGTGTAAATAGAATTATTCATTTTGTGATGTAGTTTGTGTATTACAGTTAGAATGATGTAGTTTGTGTATTACAGTTAGAAAAATTAAGTAGAATTATTCATTTTGTGATGTAGTTTGTGTATTACAGTTAGAAAAATTAAGTAGAATTATTCATTTTCTGATGTAGTTTGTGTATTACAGTTAGAATGATGTAGTTTGTGTATTACAGTTAGAAAAATTAAGTAGAATTATTCATTTTGTGATGTAGTTTGTGTATTACAGTTAGATAAATTAAGTAGAATTATTCATTTTGTGATGTAGTTTGTGTATTACAGTTAGAAAAATTAAGTAGAATTATTCATTTTGTGATGTAGTTTGTGTATTACAGTTAGAAAAATTAAGTAGAATTATTCATTTTGTGATGTAGTTTGTGTATTACAGTTAGTAAAATTAAGTAGAACTATTCATTTTGTGATGTAGTTTGTATATTACAGTTAGAAAAATTAAGTAGAATTATTCATTTTGTGATGTAGTTTGAAGGTTATCATTGGTTGAACAAACTGTGAAATAAGGGGCAGATATAATAAGATTTCATCTTCTTTCTGCTCCCTTCATTTTATCCTACTTGTATTCTTGTATCTGATGAAACTGTCTTGTATTGTTCTTTTAAAATGAATAAATAAACATAAAATCAAATCAAATCAAAATCAAAATCTAGTTTTCTTTCAAATGAACCCATTGGTGGGCCGAACAGAGCTCACTCGTTGGCCTGATTTACCCCCTGGGCCACCAGTTGAATACTGTAGCCCCGTTTTAGGCCTTCAGTCCATACATTAAAACTTCGTTGATCTCAAATATCTCTTTAGCCACTTTTAACCGAAACTCATCAAAAAACGTTCCTTAGCTTGATGCAGGTTTGGAGTCCACAGGAACTAAATTGAAATAGTTATTTCTAAAAGGGCCTTTTTTTCTCCTTTTCCTTTTTTAAATACTGATCTGCATTTCCGCTGGGATTATTTCCAACCCTTTAATCAATTCTTAAACTAATTTTGTGGAACACGTTTTGTTCGATGTAATGAAATAAACCCTGTTTATCCACACAGGTAGAAAAATAAAGGGGAAAAATCCTCTGAACATCGTCCATGCAGAAGGCAAACACACTTTCCCAGCGAAGGAATCCCCTCGGAGCGCTGCTGTGCACACGGTGTTTACTGCACCCCTCAATTATTGATCAGTTGTTTTCCTTCTGTTATGAGAGGCCACCTCTTATGAATGGGCAGGACGGCGCGCTCATAAAAATTGCAGCAGGATTCGTTCTCCCGAACCAGACTGCACTTTATTGACCCCGGGCTCGATCCTAAACAGGACACTTGCTTTTTCTCAACACTTTTTCCAGTCACTCATTCTTTCTGCTCAGTATCCCCTATTTCCAGCATTTCTTATTATTTATCTCCTCTTTCCTTCTTTCTTTGTTTTTCTTTTGTGGAAAAACCTCTTGGGTGTAAGGCGTATATAAATCAAGCTGCAGATTGTGCTCAGCAAAAACAAAAACAAGATATCGGTTGCTAAATTATTAAGAATTTGGTTTGTGATATGAAAAATGCTTGGAGTGCAGGATGATGCAACATGACTTTTTGTGTTTGTGATTTCATTTAACTAGAAATAGCATATCCTGCAAAAAAATACAGTTTAAATGCTTATTTGCACAATAACTTGCTGAAAAACAGCTGAAATTAGCTACAATAAATATGCTGAAATGTAGCTGAAATGAAGAACATGCCCATATTACAAGAATAAACTAGAAAGAACACATAATTGATTAATATATATTTAAATTAGCAGAAATGAGCAGAAAATATAGGAAATTAGCAAAAAAAAAAAACTGCTGAGATTAGTAAATAGCTGAAAATGCCGAAAGAAGCTTAAACTAGAAAAAAAGGGGCTGAAACGAGCAGAAAAAAATTAATTTGGCTGAAAGTAGATGGAATTACCCCAAAAATTTGAATTTATCAGAAAACTTATATTGGCTAAAAAAATGCTAAAAAGTTAGCTGAAAAATACAACAAGCTTAAATCAGCAGCAGAAAGCTGAAAGAATACATATTTGCCCAATTAGGCAGAAAGATACACAAAAAAATGGAAATGATCTAAAAAAAAAAGCTGAAAGTGAAATTAGCACTACATAAAGGCTGAAAATTAGCTAAAATAGCAGAAAAAAGCTAAAATTACCAGTAAAAAAGCAGAGAACACATTTTTGCTGAATTAGTCAGAAAAAAGTAGAAATGTGTGCAACACATATATAGAATTAGCTGAAAACAGCTAAAATTAGCATAAAACAGCTACAATTCAGATTCCAAAAAAGTTGGGACACTAAACAAATTGTGAATAAAAACTGAATGCATTGATGTGGAGGTGCCAACATCTAATATTTTATTCGTAATAGAACATAGATGACATAGATGACAGATTAAACGGATTTGTTGACGCCATGACATTTTGAAACATTTTTTCCCTTAAAATGATACATTCTCTCAGTTTAAACTTTTGATCTGTGATTTGTGTTCTATTTTGAATAAAATATTAGATGTTGGCACCTCCACATCATTGCATTCAGTTTTTATTCACAATTTGTGTAGTGTCCCAACTTTTTTGGAATCCGGATTGTATTTAAAAACTCTCTGGACCAAATGGTGCAATTTTCTTAATTGAGATTATTTTATGGTATAGCAGCTTTCAAAATAAATTATGACAAAAGGATACCCTATGCTATTTTTCATTACTATTTCAAGTTTTCAACCCAAATCATATTGTGATATATATCGTTACCGCCACCCTTCACAATACATATCGTGATATGAATTGTATGACATATCGCACATCCCTAGTTTCTGTCCACAAAATAATGAACTTGTTCATAAATGAGAAAATTGTTCAAGTGACCATTGACCACTGCTTATTTTATCTGTGAGTAATATGCTCTTTGAATTATTATTATTTTTTCATAATTGGACAAGTGCAAATAATTGTCATGTTTATGATGCTGAAACTGGTCTTTAGACAAATAATTGAACCAAGCTATTTGATATGAAACATTGTATTATGCGTTTATTTTAACTGCAAATCCCAAAACTTAAACATATTTGTCACTCGGATTCCCTTTAAAATTTTCAGTCAAATATGACTAATATATGTATTTTTGTTCTGTTTTTCTACTTTTTGGACTTTTATAAAGATTTGGCATTTTAGGTCACATTCAGAGCTAAACAAGTCAACACAAATCAATAAAAGGCTTGCAAACATTCAACAAGCATTGCAGAACTCCCATACGCCGGCGGAGTATCTCAGCCTCCCAGCCAAGCGAGGGTCTCATTTCTGGTGCGCTGGCTTCGAAACCGCCTCTCCAGACGACGGAAGATAAAATGCAGGAATGGAAATGCCATCTTGTTACAGGGGACAGGGCTTAAGTGTTGTCAACAAAATAAATAAATAAAAACAGAAACAAATGTCAATAATGAGGAGGCAAAACGATGCAGAAATAGAAATCTGTCAAACAGCAGTCTGACTTGGAAGGCAGTAAACAATCACTATACAGAACATAGTCAACAACACGAGTTTTGTTTTAGCCTAGCGTGCGTGTGCACGTGTGTGTGCATGTTGTGTGTAAGACAGGGAGAGATGATAAGGTGTGTTTCATACCTTGGCTGCTTGTCACCGGGTGCATAAAGGAAGCTTGCATGTGGTATCTAAAAAGCTCCAAATGCAATCCCAGCTTCCCCACCTGCTCTAATGCTGCTTTGATACTGGCTTGAGAAAAAAGCAGGAAGCTTTACACTGAACAAGCTAAACATCCACACACTTCTCCGCTGCATTTACAATAACAAAGTAGAATCGCCCTCACACGTTTCCGCCTATACCAACATGTACAAGTATTTTCCAAAAATACAAGGTTGAATTTAAAGTTGGTTTCTTTAAAGTGCCGTTCAGTCACATTTGCCCCTTTTCCACCACTATTACTAGGCCCTGCTCGGATCAGCTCTTTACAAGTAGGATTTCCACTGAACTTCTGGACCGGTTCTGGAGGCGTGTCCAGAATCCAAAATCCTGCTAATGAACTTTTAATGAACCATTCAAAATGGTGAACCAATTTCACCTGCTTCTTCAGCTGTTTTGTGCTCCTTTCCGATTCTTTCTGCTAACTACCGTACAACTTTTTTTTTCTGCTCCTTTCAGCTTATTTCTGCAAGTTTCAGCTATTTCAGAGTCAGAGTCAGAGTACTTTTGATTGATTTAAAAAAGCATTCGATACTATTGATCACACCATTCTCCTTGAAAAATTGAACAAATATGGTATTAGAGGACCAGCATTACAGTGGGTATCTAGCTACTTGAAAGATAGGAAACAATTTGTACAAATAAATGATGTAAGATCTGACCTCTGTAATATCACATGTGGAGTTCCCCAAGGCTCTGTACTTGGACCAAAGCTATTTATTTTATATGTGAATGACTTGGTAAATGTGTCAGGACTCCTTAAATGTGTACTTTTTGCTGATGATACCACATTTTTCTGTTTAGGTGAAGATATAGAACAAATGTTGGAATTGATAAAGACAGAATTTGTCAAGATACAAACTTGGTTTAAAATAAATAAATTATCATTAAATCTAGAAAAAACTAATTACATGATATTCAGTAATAAAAAGAAAACTGTTGATGTTCCACTCAAAATTGAGGGTGTTGAGATTTGTAGAGTGAGTGAGGTGAAGTTTTTGGGTGTTATCATTGATGACAAACTGACATGGAAACAACACATAAATTCTGTAAGAATAAAAATAGCTAAATCGATTGCAGTACTGTACAAAGTCAGAGACCTATTGAATGATAAAGCTCTGTATTTGTTGTATAACACAATCATTGTTCCACACTTAATCTATTGTATTGATGTTTGGGGGAATGCGTGTAAAACAATCACAAAGCCTATTTTTGTATTACAGAAAAGAGCTGTAAGAATTATCACTAGAAAACATTACTGTCATCCATCAAGTACATTATTTTATCAACTGAAGTTATTGAAGTTCCATGATTTGGTAGACTATAATATTTTATCAGTTATGTATAGGGCTCAAAATAATGCATTACCTTTAAATATCCAAATGCATTTTGTTAAAAGACAAAGTTGTTATAATCTTAAGGGGACAGAGATGTTTGTAAAACCACAATTCAGAACTAGTTTGAAGGGACGTTCTACCTCAATCCAGGGAATTAGATTATGGAATGGCTTGGAGAATGTAGTTAAAAATGCCAAGTCAATGTTTACATTTAAGAAAATGATCAAAACGAATGTGTTAAAAAATATATATATGAAATAGCGTAATGTGTATTGTATTAGTTAGAAAATTAGAAAGAGTTAGTCATTTTGTACTGTTGGTTGAAGATTATTATTGTTTAATCTGATTGTTGGAAAAAAGGGGCAGATATAATAAGATTTATTCTTCTTTCTGCTACCTTTCATTTTTTTATATTTTGTACATTATCATTTATGGGATTGTCTTGTATTGTTTCTTTTGTAAAAAAATGAACAAATTTAATAAACATAAACAAACAAACAAACAAACTTTTATTGAAATTGCACAAGTTTGCACCAGTACAACGTGAATATGTACGCACAGTCATCCTGAAGGGGACTACGTGTGTGAAGCTGCTGCTATCAGGACACCATATGTGACATCAAAAGATATATCACATTTTGTCTTTCAGCGCTGCCTCGCCCATCCGTATCGGGATGAAGGTAACAAGGAAAGAGCCATGAGCGTAGTAGCGTTGGTATTACAAAAAATATATTT